>VXAU01003238.1:1491845-1576875 GCA_013399695.1 Formicarius rufipectus | reverse complement strand
CAATTTACATTAAAAAAATTGGTATTATTCTGCTTCATGGAAGCAAATTATATTCTGGCAGAAAACTGTATAACCATTTCTTCCATTGGATGTGCTTGATTTCTGTTGGTGTGGGGTTTTTTATTTTTATTTTTTGTTCTTTCATTTCTCTTTTCACAAGTGCTTCCAAAACACCAGCCAAAGCAATGAAGACCCAAATAAACCAACTCACTGGAACCTTCACCTACAAAACTGAAAATCAATTATGTGTGATCCTAAGCAGATTGGGAACTAGACCTCTTCCTTGCTGCCCCTATGTCAGCTGCAGCCTACAAGTCTATCAGGGCAGGGATCAGCCACTAAAAAGCACTTAATACTGCACACAGGATGGATAAATAATGCAGTAACTCTCAAGGTCATAAAGGGAAAACAAGAGGAAGCTGAGGAACATTAACATGAACCTGCATCTTAGTTACCTTCATGAACCAGAGCATGAAAAAATAACCAGTCAATATGGAAGTACTCAATATGGACTACTCACACCTTTCAGTAGTGGTTTAAAAGCAAATCATAAATCAATATTTGCATTAAGTCCTAGTCCTTAGCTCATAAATGAGAAGTTGTGATGGTTCCATTATTCACTTAGGCCTTTGTGAACTGTTTCACAAATACACCTTATTCCCCTGACTGCTTTGTCCTTCCAGCAGGTGTCTGTCCCCACAGTGTATTTCTCACGTCACGTGTGTGCTGATACTGCTCTGCACAGCAGCCATCAGCACTTCACTGGATCAACAGGTAAACTAACACACCTGTTCACACATCCTTGGGTGAGGGAGGCTGGAATTGCCCTTCTGGACCTCTTCTGTATGTGCCATCACACATGCAAGACGATGAAATGAGGAAATGGAAGTTTCCATTAGCATTGTGACATTTGGATGCTCAGGTGTGGGAAGAGGCAAGAAAAACAAGTAGAGGCAGAAAGGAAACAAGTGATTGCATGGGCTGACCTCCAGGTTACATCCTAACCCAAGTGTTAAGCACAGAGTGACTTGAAGTGTTACAACAAATTTTAATCAATATCCATTACTTCCAAAGGCTCCTATTTTTCACTTGTAGAGCTGCTGAATAAAATGCTTCTCACATATTTGAAAGGCAACACGTTCTTATGCCAGCACCTTGTTCACATGCCACTATTTCTGCTAGAACACCCCTCAGGTACAATGTAATTAATAATTTGTACGTATGGGTAGATGTGGGGGAAAATAATTCATCTTTAGACTCCCAAACAAGTATCTTAATCTTTGGACATCCTACCCTCTTCATTGTACTCTATTAGAGAGAAATCCAATAAGAAAACAAAGGTTTTAAATGGAAAATAAGTTACCACTATCAGGGTTTATTTGTCTTTGTTATTTTCAAAGCTTTAAGGTTGGGGAGGGGGTGGGGTGAAAGGGGGCTTACTAATTTTTTATACAGCACAAAGAAAGGCTTTTTTTAACACAAAACATGAAGGAAAAGAAATTGAGTTCTTGGCAGTTCAGGAGGAGATATTTTAAGTATTAAATTAATGAGCAAGTCTAGCTTTCAGTCACGTATATAAGCATTTGGTAAACATTTGGTCCATATTTATATTATGTTTAAATAGTTCAGTGAATGAGGCCAACAGCAGCACTGATGAAAACACAACAAACTATAGGTGATCTCAGGAATAAGTGTTTATAAGCACTGAGATGAAAACAGCTCTTAAGAATGAAACCAATGAAATGCTCTTTCATCTAGTATGGAATTAGTCATTTTGTAACACAAATATACTAAGGAAAGCTGGAAAGTTGGACTATGAATATTGAAAAAAAATCATAAAATTCAGTTTTGATTTACAGCGTTTGCCACTAGGTCATTTCTCTCTTTTCAGTCTGTAGGGAACCAAGACCTACCATATAATGGTGACACCAGCAAGTCACAACTTAGAACATCACCACTAAAATCTCTTACCTTCTTAAAGGGCACTAGACAGAATAGTTTTTCCCCATCTGATCAGTACCTGCTGTTATCAATTTCTGATATCAGTTCAACAAACTATTTTTCCTGTTCCTTTTCTAGGAGCAACCCATTTCAACAAGGCATCACTTCTAATTGACAAGATGAAAAACTAGTAACACAAAGGTAATCAGAACCCTCTGAAGGTCAGTCTAAGACTAAATAATTTCAAATTAACACTTTCATGGTAAAGGAATGTCCATAAATTTTAAAAACTTGTGGGATTTTTTTGTTTTATTTTTATTTTTTTTAAACACAACTAACAAAGTATTCTAAATTATCCTAGGGCATCAACAACTTGAGATTATCTGCTGGCTTCCAGCTATTACATAATGGATAATTAGATGGTGAAACTTCCAGTGACTTAGAAAAATAGTCTACATGTTAATTGCTTTTATGAGTCCTTTAATGTAATCTGGGGACAGAAAGAATTTTGGACTGTCTCTGAATAATAACATTACTGGCAGCAAGCTTAATTTCTTTTCCTTTTTTTCCCCCAGACATTTCTTAGAGGTTTTGATAATTTCCTTCCCTCTCCCTGTACACTATGTATGTATACATTTTTACTACCACACTATTAGATTTTCTATTTAATTGCAACCAATGATCACTGACCATTTTTGATGCTACCACAAGATTCCCACCCATGTAGAGACAATGCATTTTCATTAGTTATTTGTTTCTAGTTGGTTGCTTAGTATCTTTTTTGTTTTGTTTTTGTTAAATTTTAATTGAAGAAAACGACATTTGCTTTACTTTCCCCTTTCAAATCCCCCCAGTGGTCTTTGGCATTTGACTGTCCCCCAGACAGGGAAACAGGATCCATCTCATCTTGCTCTCAACAGGCTGACAGTGGTGAATTTTTTGGCAACAGAGCTACTACTGCCACAACACAGGCTGCTAGAAGCTTGGCATGGAGTGTTGCCTATAAACACCTCAAGAAATGAGGTGAATGTCTAGTGCTGAACTGTCAAAAGCAGAATGTTTGTGTGATTTAGTTGAGAAAACATTGAGTGAAATTGAGAAAACAAAGAAAATAAAACAGGGAAAAAATAAGAAAACCCCAGAATATTCAAAAATTACCATGGAAATACAGTAACACAGGAACTTCCAGAACACCCCAACAACATAATCTGGTTCAAAACATTTCCCTCAGTCATTCAGGTGGTTTCAACAAAGGACAGACTCATCTCTACCAAACCCCGTCATGAAGAGCAGCATCACCAGCCTCGAGGCTGTGTAGAAGCAGTGGAAAATGAGTGCTTGGCTTGGGGAGTGTGGGGCAATAATTAATTAAACATCTCTCCTACACGAGAGGAGGTGCAGGGAGGTAGATGTTGGCTGGCAAGAAGAAGAAGAACATTTTTACCTCCAAGAACTCTACAAACAGAAAGCGGTTGAAACTCTGGTTTCTGCTACTAGATTCAACTGATCAGGACTGCAGACATGACAGTCCTCTTGCTTTTGCCCTTTTGAAATCCAGTTTAGTCTCATTTTCTCAAGATCTCCTGCTTATGATTCTACTACTGCTTAGATACATCTTCTGATCTAATAAATTAGCCTTATTATTGCAGAGCTATTCAAGTAACAAAAGGAAAACCAGAAAGAGCAGATTACCAACATATGTAATTGTTCAGTACAGGCAGACAGATCTTGTTGCAAAAGTGGTTATAAAAATTTAGAGAATAATATAGTAGAACATACACTAATGGTGAGCTGCAATCAGCCCATAAGTCAGTAAAAAATCAGAACTAGAAAGATTTATAATTAAACTAATCAAAATCTTACAGGCAGTATAATAAGTGCTTCTAAATTTTTGATGTGACATGCTGGCTCTTAAATCTTGAGAACTGCTGCTCTACATGATGCAAGCACCCTATTGGGCTCCATCAAACCCAAGTCTACATCTTAGAAACCTCAATTCCTTACACAAACCAGACTATAGAGACTGGTGTGCTTTGCTGAATGAAAAACTGGCCTTTGTGAAAAGAACTTCAGGGCTCCAAGAACGTATCGTGGTGTGCAGAATCCTTTGGAACTACAATAATCCCTGTGCTTATCTTCCAAGTGCTGAAGAATAATTTTTTCCTAAACATACAAGAACCCCACACCCAAAAGAGTAAAGAGTTCCCACCAAATTTCTATCAAAATAATTCCTTAAACACAAAATAAACCAGCCACCAAAACTTTCCTTTTTGCAGCTAAATAATAGGATGCCACATCAGTTTGTTCTTGCTCTAAATAGGGTTTAACACACATCCTGTAACTAGCCAACAGGCATTATTTGATATTGTTATACTTTTAGCTCTACAAATTTGTCTTAATGTGGTGCCATTAAGAAGTTCTATCCACTTTAATGTGTACCTGAACTCAGATTCTGACATGCAAATTATTTACAACTTAGTATTCTCTTCTAAAGAGACAGCGCTTCAAACTAGTCACCCTGCACTCCCCTGGCAACCACAGCATTCAAAACACACAAAAATTAAATCTTGCTATAAATATTTCTTAAGTATTTTTAATTATCTTGCATCTAAAAGCTCCCCCCCCTCTTCACACAGAAGCAGCACTGACTTTGCCTGGGAATGGAGTGAGAAGGAAGGCTGTGCCAACTCGGCTGCGGTCAAGTGGCTGGAAGTCTGCTTGTGCTATCTGAATCACACGTTGGCAGATGAGAAGACATGCCTGTTGCCATCTGTAAATTTTAATGGACCAGATTTTGGCTGCCACACAGCCTAAAGTATTGCCTTTGCTGAGGTACACAGAAAATAAAAAGGAAATGAGAAGGTTTTATCTGGATTTAAGTGACAGCACTCGGAAGAAAGGAAAAAAAAAAAAAAAAAAAGAAAACAAACAAACCAACCAAACAAAAAACCCACAAAACTCAGTTTATGCTACAGTTTCACCATTTAGACTTAAGCACTGAAGTAAATTTCTCATCTACACAGTGATATTCTTAAAAAAAAAAAAAAAAAAAAAAAACAACAAAATTCTGATAGTCTCAATGTCTCCACGGGTTCCTGTCTGCATTTTAGAAAGAAACAAGCATGTGGATCTTTTACAATGGCTTGAAAATGCCATTTCACTAAAACTGAAGGTACATACAAATGCCTGGTCCTTTCAGGGCTTGTAGTCTCAAAAGACCATTGCAAATGCAAATAGCTATAGTTGTTACTGAGGAAACAGAAACAATGAGAAGAATAAGAATGGCAGTGGCAGGGAGGACGTGACAGAAATTATCTTCCCTGCAGCAGGAAAGCTGGAATCCAGTCCTGTTTTGCAACAGTAAGTTATGTGGCAGTCTGAGGATAACTTCAATCAGCTTTATGATCCTCACAGTCTATTTTAAATGACCATGATTTATGCTTTGTCCAAAATAGTGCCGTGGTGCAGCAGAATTCCTTTGGCATATTAAAATATTTGCCCCATTGCGCCGCCCTTCCGTCTTTGATCTCCTTCATATTAACCCCTTATTTCTCAAAAACTTATACTGAATGAACTGATAGTGTGTTTTCCCTGTATCTGCCAATGATTTTTAAGGGAAATATTATTTTTTTTTTTACCCCTGAAGCCAGAAATGTACAACAGTATTTGCACTTTCACGTTGTTGCTCTTCTCTCAGCACTACCACAGATGAGAAGGTACCTAAAAACTTAAAGGTGGAAAAAAAGGCTGATGTGGAGACATGTTTTCTCCCTTATTGCTCTCATTTCAATTTGACAGTTCCTTTACAATTTCTCCTTGTTTTCACAAGTTTAGCTTCAAGAACCATAAATTTCTATCTGAAGAGTTGACATTAAATAGCATGAATAAATTTATACAAAATGTAAGGGAATTGCTGCAGATTAGCTGTAGTTTTGATCAGTTGTCCTTTAAAATGGAGGAAAATCCTTCATAGATATGTGAAGCAAAATCCACTATTTCTGGAGCAGAAGGAGGAAAAGCAACAAAGCATCTCACAGAGGTACTGCACATATTGTGGAAAAGTCTTTAAGCAAATGAAGATTGGCAGAATGGAACTATCCGAATACAGGGAAGAAAGAACAAAACACAAGATAGCTCAGATGAAAAACATGCTGTTCATCTTCCTAAGGTCACTTTAACACCTGCTGAAAATAAGGGACATTTCAGACTGCAAGAGGTTATTCTCCATTCTCATCTCTGACCATCCCATCCTGTAAACAGAACCAAAAATACAGAACATCTAGAAATGTTAAGAAATCCCAACATTTTCCCAAACTAGAGAGGGTTGAATTGTGAGTACTGTGGCTACTGAAAGGCACAAGATCCCTTCCCAGAAGTCCACCCCCACTGACCAACACAAACTTTTCTGCCCCAAAAAGTGGGTTGATGATACAATTTATTTTCACCCTCACCAAGTGAGGTACAAACTCAGTCTTCCAAGCTGCAGCTCTCCTGGACCACTGCTGGCCACTTTCCCCACCCAGAGCTGCTCCTTTCTGCTGTTACCAGAGATGACAACAGAATTGCCACACATGCACAGAACACAGGAATACAGAAATGATTTTCACATGTCAGAGAGCAAAATATGTTCCAAATTAAGACCTTACAGGTACCACATACATACAGTTCATACCTTACCATGCAGAATGCAACTCAACCTGTTCTCAAACCTGCCCTAGAAGTGACCACATGACAGACACCACAGGTCCCCCATCAATGGACTAAACATCTCAGCTCTGATTTCTATGATTTTCAATTAAACTTCCTTATCTGTTGGAACATGGATCACCTGTTCCACCACACATACTTCTGTATTATTAATTCGTTAGCTTGCTGGAATCACAGTTGAAAACCTTTCAGCCTTGCTTTGCAGCAATAAATTCAACTGACAGCTGAAATTTGGAACGCTCACTTAATATTGATTCTGAATGTAATAACAAGCGACATGACCTTTTGGAGGGTGTAAAGTATGGCTGCCACAACATCTGTGCCACATTTCTTGCTGTGTAGTAATATGCTGTAACAGCACGGAGCTGGCACTCAAGTTAAGCTTTATTATCAAGCAGATCTCTTCATCTCCCCGGCTTCATTAAAAAAAACAAAAACCCATAGAACCTCTCCCCACCCCCAAAATGCTTCTAACCTCCAGAACTCGGGCATACGTCACTGTTTCTAAGACCTAATTTACCCTGCAGTAAGAAAACAGATACTGGACTGCTAAAAGAGACTCCCTGTGTCAAACACAGCAGTTCCAGCAGACTGAAAATCAGCACATCGTCAACCAGACAGGACCTTACACTGAGCATCCTCATCAAATATAGATCAAGTTATACTGTTTATTGTTATCTTCCTACCTATAAGAAAACACCTCGACATCATTCCTCCCATCCTGACAGGAACACTGGCACATTAATGCCATTTTTGTGTGCTCTGATACCACGAACAGCATTTTCATTTAGCATTACCCCAGGATACCTTGAACTAATTTTGCTAGGCTGGATACAGGTTGGTTTCCTTGCAGGAGTTTCCTTTGAAGGGCTGGTATCTTTAAAGTATAGTCGATGTAGGCAGAATGTAAATTTTGGTACTTTTTAAAAAATCCAATCTAAGTAAATTCAAATTATGCAAGCAGTCTGAGTTTCAAAACCCAAACTCTACTATAGAAGACACCGCCCCACACACACTCAATGAATTATAGAAAAAGCTTCAAATAATTCTTGATTTTTGTTGGTTGGCATAACAAGTAAACTGAAACAATGGATTCCTTTATCCATATGAACAATACCTCCTTTATCTCTTAATGAAAAAGAAACACAATGAAGCAGATATTTACCATGACATTTTAATTTTGTATTTTGGGAAGTTTAGTTTACACTGCCAAATACTTGGCAGCAGCTAAAATTTTAGATGCTTTAAGACTCAGTGTCCAAGAAAAATAAAATGTGTTACAGTTTACAGTTATATGAAACTTATAATGAAATATTTGCACTCTAACAAATAAAATATAAAGAATATGAAATTATTTGGTTTTTGACAACCTTAATAGACTTTATAATGCACAATTTCCTAGAACACAAACCTGTACTGGTCTTTTGGGCAGTACTGGTGTCACCTGCATGGGGCAGATTATGACACCTCACAGCCACACACAGAGCCAGAGAACTGTTCTTGTACTAAACATTTTATAGACAGTTACAAAGAACTGAACTTTATAAAAATGTATCAAGTACACAAACATATTCCTTGAGATGTAAGCCTGGAATAGTGGGAATATATGCTCCAAAAGTCATTAAACATGTACACACGTACTAAAACATACTAATTCACGTGTATTACATTTAATAAATACATTTGATTACTACTGAAGGCAGAATTCATTGTTAATGATGACTAGGTATTTAGAATTTGAATTTTATTTAAATCTATTATCTATATAATAAAATGGCTAGTTTCTGTCTTTCCCCTTCTCCAAACATTGTTTTGTTTAATTGTAAGATCAGCACCTTAACCAATCAACTGTCCTATTGTGCTACAATATATGAAGCTGTGACAAAGAATGACTGGACAAGGTGCAAGAGAATTACTCAAAGAAAGAACTGTTAAATTGTTTAGTTACAGTGAAGTCTGGGACTCATTTGAAGGAGGTGGAGAAGAAAATACTTTAAAAAGCTGTATCTGACCTTGAGTTCCCCCCAAACTAATCATTAACTATTATCATAGAGGAATAAATGCCAGGAAAGCAGGAGAAAAGTGTTCTTGAAAGACCTGAAGACTCATGGTCTTTACCCAAACCATGTTACACAGAGTGACCAAAAACTCCAGCAGTTTAACCTCTGCTTCAGAGTGTCTGAAATCCACACACTCCACCTGCAGGACCTCATGTTGTTCTCTTCAACAGCAGCATTTCCAAGTCCTGCATGATGGACTCAACTGCAGGATCAGAGAGAACCATACACTGACAGCTTTGGGAGAGGTTTCTGTCTATGCAGCTCTATCAGGCTCCAGAGTTGAACAGCCCAGCCAGGCCCTGGAGTTTTATGGAGTAGACACCAAAAGCATTGGGATTAGTCTCCACAGTTTCAAACATCTCCCCGTGACTGCTCTGCACCCCAGAACCAGCTGCCCTCCTTCCTGCACCCTTCCAGGCATCACAACAAGCAGGGTGGGTAAACAACCACCAACTGGATTACTCCTACATTCTCAGCTGAGATAGAATTCAAAACTGATCTGATTATATGTATGTTATGAGCCACTAAGAATCTTTTTGCAATAATTACAAGCTTCCACACATAAAAAAGAGTATTTAATTTAGCACTGGGTTAATCTATCAAGTGGTAAGCTTCAAAGCCAATGTTGAGGGTAAAAAAACACTCAAGTACAAACAAAAAACCCCATGAAGTAGGTTTATAAAGCAAGGATATTTCCTTTTTATTGAGCTGCAAAGAATTATTTCAGACTCTTAAATGCACTGAAAAACTTTAACATAAAATACAATTTCTCCTTTGGACTTTCAAATCTTAATTTCCAGCGATAAAACTTCTCTAAGTTCTAAAAAGCTCCACCAGAGCAGCAGCTAGAAATGCTGTCACTGATCCAACACATCTCCAACCCAGGAGCTCTGGCTGCTTTGGGTGGAGGAAGGCATGCAAAATAACAGTGGCTGACACCTGCCTTAAGAATCCATAGCCAAGATTACATGACAATTACATTTATGCTTTCTAATTTCAACTAAAATTTGTCAAACAACTAAATACGAGCTGTGTGTTTGTTTATAGATAATAGAAGGCTGAAAATGAGAAACTGAAGTATGATGTGATCCATGCATATACGTTCATGCACATCTGTAAAGCTACATTTTTCCCAGAGCTGTCAGTAAATATCTCAACATTGCCTCGGGAGTACAGGCACACAACCAGGAGTGACACTCAGACATATAAGGAGGAGATGCTGGAAGTGGAGGAGGGACACACAAGGCAAAATAAGAGCAACTTTCCCAATTCCTGCTTTTATGTGAGGGCCTTCAGACACCTTCCCCAGGTGTCTGTTACTACTGTGCAGAGCTTGGGCAACAATCAGGAGGAAATCAAGTTTGCTCAGCAATCTGTGACATGATCATGACCACAAAGACACAGCAGAAGTGTGTAGGACTGGAAAAAGGACTACTGATTTACAGAGGACAAGGAGGGATCAGAGAGGGAATATAACTTGACTGTCTGAAGACACTGTGAAATGACTGAGTTTGGGATCCTGAGAAAGTCTGAGAAGACCCTTAGTGAAAGTCTGGACTCTGAACCAGAAAGTAGGCTTTGTGTAGCGAAGGAATTACCAGACAGAAGCACCTGGGACAGAGCCAGGAAGGCAATGTCCAGAGCTGTGGCACACAGGGAGGGGAAGGGGGATGGGGATGAAGGGACAGGACAGGGTAGGGTTTGCCAAGAGTGCTGAGAGGGTGGACACTGTCATAAGGTGACAAACATCACTGACATGGGGGTAAGCCCTTCCTAACACTATGATAATGTAAGAAAGAACCTGGGAACTATTGGTTGATCAGTCTCACCTAGAATGCTGCCTGAAAATAATCTCAACTATTTTTCCTTGGAAACCTTTTCCAAGAACATTACTGACAAGCAGACAATCAGGAACAGTTAATCCATGTTTTCCAATGGGCAAATCATTCTTGACCAAAATAATTACATTTTACAATGAACTGACTGGAGGTGAGGAGAAAGCAAATGATGGTACACAATTTTTCAGTGAACCTTTTGACACTAACTCTCAGTACCAGTGAGAATCCTCTTTGCTTCTCTCAGTAAGCAAAGAAAAAAATTAATGAACTACAGTTTTCAAATACCATAACATAATAGGAATATAATGGTGTGCAGGTTGGTTAAAAAAAACAAAACAAAACAAACACAAAACACAACAAACAAAAAAACCAATCCTGAAGTCCATTTAATTCTTGCCTTTTATACCAATTAATTAGTAAATCCCAGTTGCAATCATCATTCTTAAATTGCCTCCAAAGCCTGGACAATTGCCTCGTAAGTTGTTTAGAACTAGATGCAATAAAAGACAAAAGGACTTGCAGTAAAGCACAGACTTGGAGTCAGACACTTGTGATTCTCCACAGATAATACGGCAAAAATTAGATAACTCTGAAACATGAGCAGAAATAGCAGCAAAACCTCTGGAGGTTTCTTACAGGACTGCCCTCAGTTAGTTACAGGAAACACAGAGAGAACAGAAGCACCCAAATCCCATCCTGCCTCTCCCTCCCTGCCATGCACAGACTCTCAAGTCAGCAGTGCAGGAGGCACACCTGTTCATCCAGGAGCTGGGCTTTTGAATGCTTGCATTTACCAGCCTGGAATAATTAATCCCAAACCCCACCCACTAAAATGAGATGTTTCTTAAAAGTGCAAATTGGCATTTAAAGCATAATAATAAAGTGGAGAGAAGCCTACAATTATATAAATATGTGTAGTGTTATACATATATATTTATGCAGTATGTAAATAGATATAGGAATATAGATTAATAATTTATAAATATAGATGAGACTGAAATGAATACTGGATAAAAGCTATAAAATTACACACATTTTATAAAAACAGTACCCTGGCCCTGAATAATAAACTTTACATTTCCCTCAAACCATAAGTATATAAGTCTAAATTTAACTACACATAATGGCAAAAGAAAGTCAAATTCCACGGATACCACCAGTTCAAATTCATCATGGTAGGCACAGCGCTACTTAATTAGAGAAGGCTTTAAATTCATCACAAAATCAGAGAAAATTACCAAGTAGCATAAATAGCACTACTAAAAACCAGAGGTTGTACACACCAAGCCCTACAGCTTCTGTGCCACAGGCACTGGAACACAGGATGCCCAAACTGAGCCCAGGGTGCACTGAGGACACACAGACATTTCCTTGGAGTGCTGTATTCCCAGAGCTGCCATCTGCTGTGCTGACATGTCAGGCACAGGCTCTATTACAAGACTGGCTGAAATGATGCAGAGAAGCAGCAAACTCAAACAACAGGTAATCAGAGTCCATAACTACAATTTGACTCCCAACACGCAAACACCTGAAAAACAGACCCAAACCATTGGAAACACTCCTTCAAAGAATTCCTAACTTAAGGGGACAGACTTTCAGATAAACTCAGGAATGGTTATGTGGGTCTGTGTTGCCTTTGAGCTGCAAGAAATTCCTTCAACAAGAACTCCCCTGCATTAGCTCAGTGCTCTTGAGGAGCACAACTGTGGAGACCCTGCCCTAGGTACAGGATTTTCTGAAGCACCATGGAGCAGCTGCTTCTGTGGCCAAGATTTGTTTCACAGAAATCTTTAAATGACAACCGCAATCAATGCTGCTGTTGTCCAGAAGTATTTTAGCAATGTTATTTTAATCCCCCACTTCTGTAGTTCCATTTCTGGGTTAACGATGCTGTCACTTTGGAAGTCGTTTATCTGCAATTGTTAAACTTACATATGACAAAGGCCAAGTCAAGCGAAGATTACAGATAGGGTTACTGTTGTTATCCAGCTTATGGAGAATATTTACAAAGTAAAACAAGTCCTGGGAATATCCAAATTTAGGCTAAGAGTCCAAAGAGCCTACAAGCACTGCAATGAAAAACTAGCACCTCTGGGCTCTCAGTGCCCTCCATGGAGAAGCAGGTGGTGCCAAAGGAGAGGGCAGAGCAATTAACCAATGAGAGAATTTCAGATGAAACATCTCTCGGCTTAGATATTTAGGATAGGCTTAAAACAATTCTAGCAACTTAAAAACAGTTATCAAACCATAGCAAATCCAGTAGTTGCCACTGCACTTAATGAGAGAAACCACGATAGGGACATTTCTCCCATGTCATCCTTAGATGAACTACGTAGGATGGATCACTAAGTGCCTGTCTTATTTTACTGATGATTAACTTTGAATAACAGCATATCTTTTATAGAAGGGCAAATTAGGTAAGATTAATTCTATCTCAATTTTCTTATATTCAAGTAGGAAGGATCTCAAGCCCTCAGGACAGAGGTTATTTGGAGCCTACAGAATGGTAGAACAACTTAATTTGCCTTAGCATGTCATTTGTGCCACCTCCCTTCAATCTTTAACATATCAGCATATACTACTCTCTATTGCCCTGTTGAATCTGGGGCTATTTATGTCTAATGAGTCATGTATGTTCAGTTAATGTGACTCGCTCCCTTATTTGGTATTGTGCTTCAAGCTCTCATTCCTAGAAGGGGCTGATTGTTTGAAAGCCTCAGCATTACAATCCTCCAAGCGTCAGGAACAGGCTTCTTTAAAAAGGATGAAAACGTAATCAAGGATGTAAAACAAAAAGGCCTCTAAAAAGAATCCATTTATAGAAAACAGGTTCATGATATTGTCAGACTGAGTCCATAACCTGCCCTCCAAAATCCTCCTTATTTTTAGATCTGTTATTTAACTATACACATCTTTTAACCTTGTTGGTGGAAAGAAATATGACAGCCACAGAATCATCTAGACAAAACACCAACATCTAATTTGCATGTTTACTAGTATTATACATTCAAGACGAGAGTTTCTTCTCCCCAATAACCTCCCTGCTACTCTCATAGTGTATTAGTAACTTCTTTGTGTATTTTCAGGCTGTTCTTTCACTCAGTTGCTTCCCTGCATGGGGAAGCTCCCAACAGGCACAGTCCCACCCACTTGCCTGATTTCACTGCAGCACTGAAGGCACACTGGCTGCACAGAAAGACTGATCTGCTAACCCAGTGAACACAAACCCAGCTCCTTCCACCACCACCTTGGGAATTTGGGCATACATGTGGTACTGCACAAGTGCTAAGATGGCAATCTCAGGCTGTGGGGAGAATTCCTCTGCCAAAGCTTTATCATTCTATGACTGTAGTAGATAAACCTCCTCCCTGTGGATGTTTACTGGGGAGTTGAAGAATTCATCTACATATCTATTTGCATGCTCATATCAGTCAGTTGCAGGAAAAATAGAAGAGGATTGGTAGAGCTCTCCATTGACACACCGAGCATGAACATTTCTCCAGCAATCATAAATATGTATTCTGACAACGTTCTTCCATCCCAGTATGCAAGTGGAGACCAGAATAGCAAAGAGTAGTGAAACACACCCTCAGAAACCCACACTTTCCAAGTATTTTCTAGGAATATGAAATCACTGAGAACAGGCACACAGGACATTCTCTGGAACCTCTGCAACAATTTTTATTTTTTTTTTTGTACAGGTGAAAACATTCATACAATCAAGTGCAAAAAATATTCCAAGCAGCTTATTAATCACAAATACAGAACAAACATATCAGTGCAACTGAAAATCACCAATGCTAATGCAGAAGGCATCTCTGATTAGAAAATGCTCAAAAATGATTACACAGATGAGCAAGCCTGATTTTTTGGGATCATCATCATTCTGCATCTGACATGTAAATGTAACTATTCTGATAGATCAGAGTGGGAGGCAGGACCAAAATACCAGAAGCTGTATTTTAGTTTAAATTGGTTTAACCAATTTTTAGTAAGGAAGCTGCGATGAACTCTATGGTCATCTGACAGCTCTGCAGGCAGGTTGCAAAGAGGAGATGCAAAACATTCAAACTGTGTTTTGCAGAGTGGGTCAGAACATATTTCTTCTTTATATCAAAACTTCCTAGGACTAATATTTTTGTGATCTAGGGGAAACAAACCCAAAATTATATGCATAGTTTAAATGAGAAAAAAGAATCAAGAGCACCAATGGAGAGGAAGAAGAGTTATTAAATATTGAAATTAGTCTAGGGAAAAAATACCCAACCAGAAACAATTTGCCACAAATTCAAAGGACATTATAAGAAGATAACAGTAAATGCCATCCCTTTCTTGGCCCTGTTTCTCTGCTGAGTCATAAGGATGCCACATTTCACAGACCTGGGTGACCCACAGGACTGCCCCACTGACTTGGCTGGGCAGTGCTGGTGGGACTTGCCCAGCACACAAGCAAAGAAGCTGCCACCAAGATGAAGGGGTAAAGAAATACTGGAAAGGGAAAAGCAGGGACCACTCCTGACCCCTTATGCCAGTAGGTCCTGCCAGTATGTCTGCAGCTTGTCCCTGCCATTTCTGAAAGATGAGTGCTACACAGTTAAATGCCTTCCCCTCTCAGTTTTAGGGTATGTTTTCCAAAAATGTCTTCCCAGACTTAAGATAAGCTAATTGCCAGCAAAACTCGAACTGTGTTACAGGGCAAGAGTCTCCTAGGGAGACTATGTATGAGCAGAAGCAGGTGCTCACCCTGCTCAAGGTAAGGACAGACAGATAAGTACATGAGAACAAAAGCTGGAATGAGAGGCTTGTTTCCAGTCTCACGCATTGGCACTTTCTATTTTGACCTCTCAGGAATAAATTAAGAAGAAAAAAAAAAAGAAGTCACATTGAGAATGCAGCACTTCGATAGCTCTGTTGGCAGCAGCACTTGGGTTTGTTTGACATTTAGTGATCATCTGGTAAAGCTGAACGCTGCAAACTCTGAGCTGCAGGAAGACAAAGCTAAGGAAAGAGAGAACCAAATACCAGCACCACGAGGTTGGAGCAACAAAGGGGCTGTGCCAGTGCCCTGGTAGGTAACTTGAGACACAAACATGAGCAAGGGAAGGATCAAGCACTACTGTTAACTTGTGCTCACTGAAGTTATTTCCTCCAACACTGAATGCCTTAAAGGGTAATTTTGCCTACTAAAGACCTCTATGAAATCTTCAGTGTAAACAATATTTCTCTCTCTTTTTATTAATTAAGCCCCTCTTCCTGCCACACTTAAGAGTAACTTATCAGGCTTTTAACACGATGCCATTAATAAAACATTGTCTGAAAATGAGGATTAAGATAATTAGAGCACCATGAAATCGCATCTTCAAATCCCATTAACGCTGACTCAGACCATCATTCAGAAAAAGTTACAGAAAGCTTCATGAAAATGACACTATTTTTAAACATTAAAGGATTCAAAACACTTTTCCATTTATTCCTTCTCTTCACTGGTGCTCAGTTTTCATTATTAGCATATAGTCACAGGTGCATTTGAGTGCTGATGTATCAGCATAGGAGTACTGGAGGTTTTTCTCAAAAAATAAGGAAAAAAAACCCCTGGAATCAACTACCTATAAACTCTAGCTCCATACATTAGCATTTATTTTTTAATATAACTCTAAGCATATTTGCACATTGTAACAAATATTAAGATTCCAGTGAAAAATTTCAACACAGAGAAAGAACAATTGAAGGGACACAGAGGTGTCACTGAAATTCTCATCAAGCCTCCCCAAACCGACAAATTCTCTTCCTTTCTTTTACAACCCCAAAGAATAAAGACTTCTCTCTATCCAAAAGTTTAAATGGTCAAAATTACTTTCATTTCCCAACCCAACAGACAGAGTGGGAATCAAAGTATGGTTCAGAGAAACAGTGAGGTCCTCGGGCTAGCCCCAAGCACACTGAACTACAGCTGGCAAATTTTTTTCTTCTTGAAAAGTGCACCAGAGTTACTGTTGTGCTTAGTTTTTATTTGAGAAAGATTAGAAACCAAAGTAAAATTATTCAGTGTCAGGTTAAAAAAAAAAATAAATTAGAATGTGTTTCCATGAACTATAAATTTCTAAATAAAATGCCATTACTACACTTTCTCTTAGAAGCCAGTGCAGACCCTTCTCTGCTCAAAGGCAGTGAAAAAGTTTGGGCAGAAATTAGTTTTACATTTGATCAAGTGCTTACACAACTGAGCTTGAATCATGTGACATAAGAATGAGAGCTATTATTAGTGTTTTCCTTTTAAGAAAACCTAAGAATAAGCCCAAGGATATTAATATAATTCTATTCTAGAGTAAGGATACAAATAATTATTTTATCATATAGAATGTGTGCTCCTGTTCCACCATCCTGCTCTTTTCTTTGCTCAGTTTCACGCAGTGCGCAGCAACACAAAACTTCTGGCTGTTCAGAGATGTATGACTGCTACATCCTGGATAAAATTCAAGTCTATTCTGATATTTGAGACACCTTTGCTGTACAAGGCACAGTCACTGCAGCCCCTGCTGTACAGGAGGTGGTAGCAGAAGCACCAAATTCCAAACGGGGAAGAACTGCAGCGCAGATCAAGTACAGAGACATCCCAGGGAGAGGGACTCTTGACAGGGGAACTCTGGCACTGCGTGCACCAGTCTCAAGGGATATTCAGTGGCACAACAGAACAGGCTTGACAAGGAGAGGCTGACACAGCAGCCCCGTAAACCGTCACAACTCCTGGTATTTTACATGTACACTGGTGGAGCAGAGATGGGATCAGGACTGTGGGTGTGCAGGGACCAAGAGCACTCACTGAAAGGACTTCAGTTGAAGGAAACCACAACATCAGTGCTTGGCCACACACTGGTGACTTTATAAAGAATGACAAACACTTTTACTAATATGGACCAATTACACTGTTTCAATTAAAACATAGGGATAATTCATCTTTTATATACTTTTTTTTTTAACAATAATATGCAATCTGCTCAGTTAAAGATCTTGGAATATATGCTTTATAAAACTCTGCAAAAAATGTTTCTCTATCTACTAATGAACCCCTTCTGAAGATGAAAAGAGTTTCAGTGTCTCCTACTTATATTTTCGCCATGTAGTTATCCACATCTCAGTACAGAAAAAGCAGCCCTGCTGCAGAACATTTAAAGTCAAATAATGATTACTGCTGGAGAGAGTGTGGCTCAGCATTTGCATCTATTTGATGTCACTGATGCTGCAGTCCACAGTAACCAGAATTTTAGCCTAACCCTGAAAAAAAAAATAAAATTAATGAAACAAAAAGCAGGTTTTTGTTTTTCTCCTTTCTGTTTCTGTCTTCTCTGGATTCATAACAAGAAGATGCATTCAATTACTACAGTTTATACACATAAGAAAACACTGCTTCATTAAGAACAAAATTAGTAACAGAACTCATCTCACTAACTTGAGAAAGACATTTTTCCAGCTCTCAAGTCTGTATTTTTGTTCATGCAGGACAAAGTTTAAAACTCTAGCTATCTAACCAAAGGTATATTTAAAATGCCACATATAACTTACCTTAACACAAACTAAGTCTTATTTTTTCAAAATCTGACCACATTACAAAAATGTGCCTATTATGGTAACAAAATCTATATATCAAACCACCACAATAAAACATTCAAAATTTGAAAAAAATGCAATAAGGAGAGGAGACAATTTCCTATGAATTGGAATTTTCATTCAGTGTTGCTTCTCTAACACTACTGCTAAATTTAGATGGCATTCTTTCCATTGTGCAGAGTTTATAGTCCAAAAGAATTAAAAATAATAACTGTTGGCATTTGTGGTGTACCTAACAAGATCTCTATGGGAAACATTGGTATACAAACTTAAATTATAACTCTCCACTGTATTCTGTGTGGTCATTAACATACTGGTTTCATGTGATATTGTCCTGAAGGAAATTTAGGTCTGAGTTTACAGTGATACTCAAATTGTAATTCCCTACCATGCTCTTCAGGCTCCAAACTGCACCAGCTGTGTCAAATTCAACATCCACAGCTGGAATAACCAACTGGACCACCATCAATAGCCCTGCTGGGAGAGCGTGTGTTCCAGGGGTCAACATTCCCAGGCAAAGCCAACAGCACAGCAAACAGGGGTTTAGTATTTGGCAGAACTGAGGGGAGAGAAGGGAAAGTAATTCCAGTAGCTAAACCAGGGCAACAATCCCTGCCCTCCCCTTACTTTTGTGTGAAAGGACATCCCAATAAATTAATGTTATGCAGGTCCCCTTGCAAGAGCAAATAAGTAAGCAGCAGATAATACTGATACGATCTACAAGCTAGAACTTTTCACCAGTTTTACATGTAGTAGACTGGTATTTACCCATTTGTACCTGTGTGACTAGTGAGCTGCACAGTTTGACTCACGTTTTGCATAAAACATAGAATTCATTCCAACTCCAGAAAATGATCATACAGCGTGACTGACACAACAAATGGCCTTCTCTTAAAGAGAAAAAAATCCTGTTAATACACCTCCACAAAATAAACAATATATGCTTCTACCCCTAGCCCTCCTTCCTCCCTGCAGACAGACTCAGCGTGTGGTTCCTGAGGAATTAGTTGTAGAAGAACTCCCCTGCTGACTGCAAAATGCCAAATGCACGTCCTGCACATGTAATGTGTCTGACATTTCCACATCTCACCAGGTTCACATTTCTGACAAGTGCTTAAAAATATATGTCTCTTCAAATGTGTGTTTACTGCTACCTTCCTATCTCCATTTTATAATGTTTTTAAATGTTATTTTACTCATGAAAACACCTCCACATTTGTCTTTTGATTTCAGTAGAAGTAACTGCTTTTCTGGGGTCAAATACCTTTCTTGAATTGATGGGTACATTTCAGTTGATGGATGATATAAAATGTGCAAATATTATCTTCAAACAAACAGAACTGTGAAAAACTGACAAGACTCAACATGATTGACACATTTAACATGGGCATCACTGGAAATATTTTAACATCCTCCCTTCCTTAACGTTGTTATTCTTTGCAGTAGGAGACCTTCGGGAAAATCAGCAAAATTTTCCAAGTGTTAAAGCAATTTCTTCCTTATTTCTATTTTTTACCCAAGCAAGTACAAATTCTCAGTTGGGACCTTTCACAAACCAAAGAGGGACCTGGCCCAGGCACAGAATTATTGATGCATCAACTGCTGTATTTGAGTCATTACAATGGTTTTTCTTCAGAAGCATCAAACAGCACTGCCGAAAGTGCAGTGCTAAAACTGTGCCCAACAAATTCTGTGCACACCTTCTGAGAAATCTTCAGGCATTACACACAATGGGCATGGCAATAATTTCTCTCAGATCTTCTAAAATGCTTCAGGACAGTAGGACAGTGTTCAGCTTCAAAATGTCAATCATGGAAAGTGATTTTATTTAACTCACCCAGAGACACCCTTGTTCTGCCCCGGCTTCATGCAAAATAAATCTCATGCACATACACGTCTGCACACATTTTTGTTTTATATATGCTTTTGAACTCACATCTGAAATATTTTCTCCTCATTATGTGCTTTTTCTCTCAATAGCAATGGTATTGTCAATGACAGCAACAGTCACTGGTGCTAATTAAACTTTATGATTTTGCAGTGGGATTCATAAATGACTATAATTTTTTTAGAAATTCAGTTGAATAATTAAGCATTCCTCAGCAACAGGCTGCACATTGTAAAAGTGATGAAGCTCCAAAAACCAGAAGAACTTTCAGCTCTGCTACAGAACACCTGCACCATTCAGTAAAGGCATTTTTTCCTTTCTGTATTGTCAGTCTTGTACTTTTAACTTTGCCCGTCCCTGATCGTGATAAAAATAGATTTCAAGGAAAATTAGAGGGTTTTGAACTTCCTTGGTATTCAGTCAGAGAGGTCATCCCTGTTTCAAAGGAAGACAGATCTGGTTGGATGCAACACAGAACACTGAGTTCTCAGTAAATTCCTGCTATCTGACCCAGTCACAACTACTCATTTTTCCTTCTAACTCACAATAGACCCTGACAGAGTTATAAGGAGGATGACAAACACCATCATCAAAATATTTTTCCCTTGAACTGAAATCACAATATTTCAAAATACTTCTCATGAATCAAGGAAAGAAATGAAGCTTATCATTCCACTTAACAAAAGAAAACCAAGCTCAATGTCCTTACTGCAGAAAAGCAAACCTCAGAGGGGACACTGACTTCACACTGGCCTCATGGTCATGACCAAGACAGCATCACCTTGAAGACATGCTCTTCAATCAAGGATTGAACTTCTTTTGTCCCCTCTCAGGATCAAACATTTGATACCCTGTTCTAAACTGCCCACCTTCCAGACTAACTCCAGTTCTCAAGGAAGACTTGGTTTGGGATTATTCTTGGCTATAGACAGGAGGACTTGGCCTTCATGATGGATATATTCTATTTCTTCTTTCTTTCATCAGAAATACCTTCTGGATTAACCTGTTTTAGAAGTTCACCAAAAGCTTTAATTTTTAACAAAATTTTCATAATTGACTGATTCCATGCTCTCTGTCTTATCAGGCTCTGGGAATATCCTGACACTGAAACAACATTAATAATTTATCTGTCATTGTGTTCATGTTCTAGAGACAATGTAACCATACATTCAGCTAATTCTAAAGATACCAAAATGATCAGCTGTCCATCTCTTAGCACATTCAAATACTATCATTTATGTCAATTGTATCCTCTATCTGCAGGAGGTGGAAACTGAAGTTGCTTTAGAGACTCTCTCTGATAAATCTGGACATTCATTAGCCTCTTACTGTGCTTAATATTCCCCAAACAACTGCATTCTGCAAATAAATACATACAATCAGTTTTGTCTTTCTAACGGTCACAGTACCATCCCAGGCCAGGTGGCAGATGCCACACTGGCACTATAAATGCTGGTGTACAGGGGTCATGATACAGTAGCTCCTTGGGTTATAATATTACAGGTTTCACAGCTACCCAAAAGTGACTTTGCACATAACAGGACTCTCATGAACTAAAAGAATAGATTTCTCTTCCTCTATTCTTTTTTATTTCTAATATTAAAGGTTCATGTTTTTATAAGGCTTAGATGCAAATTGATTTTTTTCAATTTTTAAGTTTCGATCCTTCAAATTTGCATGTCAATTTGAGCAAGATCTCTCCTTGGCATTACATTACTGTAAATACTACACTTTATTGCTAGCTACATATTAAACCGCTTCTTTTTGTTATGAAGTTCTTAAAGTCTAAAAAATTTCTTAAACTCTTATCTAGCTAACAGATTGAATCGTGATTGTGGAACAGATTGAAATCTCCATAATGGGAGATCATATAAAAATTCCTCTGTAAGTCTGCTACTTCTTAAATGAACTGTTTAAGATGCAAAGGGATACAACTGAGGGGGGGGGAAAGAAGTGAACTGGAGAGTTCAACAGAAGAAGGGAACACAGCACAGAAGATACCCAGACCTGCTGACAAGGGAGCTCAAAAACCACTGAAGGAAAAGCTGAGGCTAATTTATTTGTTTTAACCAGAGTATCTGTCTGCTTGATTCAGGGATCAGCATGAAAAACACAAGCCTACCTGACTGAGAAATTCTGCCTGAGATCACACACAGCAAACCTGTCATGCTGTGCCCTTGCAAATATTTAACAGCATTCACAGACCAGCTGAGGGGAAGGAGACAAAAAGATGACACAGCAATATCTTTTATATTTTAATTTTATCTTTTCTCTTCCCTGTTTTATTTACTAACACCCAGATGACCAAGTTGCTCAGAGTTAGCGTCAGTGGAAATTCAGATGCAGACCTGTAAATAGGGTGTTTTGCATGCTTCATGTTAAAAGTGCCACGTAAAGAACACTCCAGATACTCGTATTTCTTGCACAGGGCACATACACTGCGCAGTGATGTGCCTTCAGTCAGGCACAGAAAGAGGAGTTTCAACAAGAACAGCCAACAATTTCAACTCCCAGGTTACCAACATCTCCAAGTTCTTGTAACTAAAAGGCAGAGCAAGTCAGAACTCCTGCAGTTCACCAACCACAATTCAGCTCAAGGAATCAGGACCAAAGATCATGTAAAGGTTTTGATGACCAACAAGGACAAGAAAAGCAAATTCCTGAGAGGAGCACAAGGAACATTACACTCAGCACTGATTTCTGGTGTTCCATGTGACAGAACTGGCTATGGAACCGGCAAAGCCCAAACTGCACCAAACAAACAGGAAAAAGCTTTCTAACACTGAAAAACAAAGAAAAGTCTATTGTGCCTGTAACAGACTCTAAGAGACTCAGTCCCTTCTTTTTCCACACAGAGCAAGGTTGGCTATTTGACTACTGTACTTTTTGTCCAAAGTCCACCAGTGTGATAATGAGATGTTGCTCTAATTTAACCCCATTATTCTTTTGTCATTCCTTAACTGAAACACCACTTTTCTTCTTCCCTTTGAGGCTCATCTCAAACAAATGTCTTTGTTCTTAATGAGACCAATCCATAGGTTTGCTCCTGCATAACTGTGTTCAGTTCATGGGAAGATTTTCTACCACCATAAAACCTCTTTATTATGTGTTGCAGTCAGCTTTGTGTTCAGGAACTGCTGTAACGGTTACATTTGATGGGATGTCCCATATCCAGCATGTTCTACTTCTGAACAGTCATCCCTCCCTTAAAATCAAGATTATTTAAGTCCCTTCAGCATATGTATGTCTCCTTTTCTCAATCTCTTGCTTTATCATATTGTATGTGATTGAAGGACTAAAACCAGAATGCACAGTGAAGGCATTGATCAGGCAGCCTGCAGCAAAGCACTGCACACATCAACTGAGGCACCCAAACTACAATTCAGGTTATTCAGCAACAATTAAACGTTTAAATATTTGCTTTGCTGATTACCAATAAATTTACAAAGAGTCATTAGCAGAAATCTCATTGTTTACTTCTGCTGTTTTCTAGCTACTAATCAATGAACAAGAATGAAATTATGTATGTTCACTATTCAGGTGGGTTTTTTTCAGTAAAAACCAGAAATGTGTATCAAAATAATGTAAAAGTAACGAGATTATTAATAAGTTTTTTTATAAACATACACACACAGTGTAATAATACAATAAAATTCACTGAAATTATTTGCTGCTCTTCTAACCTGTAATAGCTTAATGACTTCCTTGATTTAGCTGTAGATTCCTGCAGCTCTAACAAGGTGCTCTGGCAGCCAGACAATAATATGATACTGTCAAGCCTCTGAGAAGCCCTGTTTCCATGCTATGCCAACTTACACCAGAGGCAACATACTGGTGTGGCACAGAGTGGCAGCCTTCCACTCACCACGACACAACATGACTAATCCTGGAAAACACCCGGAGTTACCAGGCACCCCGTGCTGATGCTGGATGTTTGCTGCTGCTTTTCCCACTGAGAAATGCAGAGAAGCCCTGGTGGTTCACATAACAGTCCCTATTTTCAATAGATCTCATAGGTCTGTGCACAAAATACAAGACAGAGCACAGCAGCTCACACAACTGGTTCTTTTGCATCGAGGGTGCTTAAGAGTTGTTTTGCTTTAGATTGTGGTGAATGTGGGTCCAACAACTGACATCAAATTTTATCTTGGTGAACATCTAGAAAGCTTAACTGAGGAATGTCTTATGGGTACTGCTACTTCAGTTTTCTCTCAGGTTCTTTCCCCATCAGACATCACCTGAGTTTTCCCAAACATGCCAGCACACCAACCACTGCTGCATTTATCTTGAGTAAGTTTTCAGTTTCTCATAGTAACTTGCAGCTGTGACAGGATTTACTCAAATAACTTCCTTTAGTCAAGGGAGTGGAATGTAGAAAAAGAATATATGCTCCTCCACAAAAGGCTTAACATCATTACTAGAACACCACCTTTTGGCAAATACCCTTGTTTCATTCAGGTTTATGTGACTTCTGCAATCAAATTTTATTTTCCCAAGAAATAAAAGTTCAGATTGGAAGCTGAAGGATTCCTACTGCAGGTTGAAAATGTACATCATACAGCAATTAAACCCTCTCACAGCCTCCATGCATGGGACTGGAGTAGCCATACAGTAACCATGGATACTCATTTCAATGCAAAGAAATTGCTATGAACAACAATGAAAGTGTAAAATACATTATGAAGAGCCACACCAAATGCTGAAAGCTGACAAAACATTGATGCAAGGGTGAAGAACATGTGCAAAATGTTCAAGTTTCATTTCCCCATGACCTATTTATCTCTTCAGTAACATATTCCAAATTACACAGACATCTATCCTGGATAAGATACCAACCAGCAGATAAATAACAGGAGATAAACAACCTTGGCCCTAATCCTGTCACATTCAGGTATGGAAAGTAACATCTCTGGTAGAGGACAATGTGAAGAGAAGGGAAGAAACAGTCTAAGTGTCCTGTGAATCCCAGCACAACACCAGACTCTCCACCACAAATTTACACAGAATATCCTGAAACTAAAATTTGGATGCAGTGCTGGCAGGCTGCCAGTTTGTGGAGCGATTGTCACTGCTGCCCTTGCCTTGTGTGTGTATTAAATACATGCCATGCACACAGAGAGCAGCCAATTCTCTCCAATATGACATGGGAGGGGCAGGAGGAGTTACATCTTATTAATTACTTACTTATGAGTAATTTCTACTCTTTTCACTCCCATTTATGTACAGAACCAACATCGCGTTCTGAGGCAATGAACCTTTTGTTACAAATACCAACAGGCTCTGAAACAGCAGTGCCTTTAAAGCCTAAAAACTTACAGACTTTAATTTAGGAAAAAAACAATTATCCTCAAATGCTTGAATTTTTAGCTAATACAGAAGTTAAGCACATGTTTCATGTGCAGCACAGGAACTTCATGATCAGATCAGACTATTTTGATGGTCTTTCCAAGAGCAAGTCTGGGAAATATTTTAAGTTTGAGATTTATTTTAGAATGATGGATCTCTACTCCTTTGCTACTCATGCCGCTGGAAGAACCTGAAGTAGTTACAGCAAACCAGGAAATCATCTGGGATCTGAAGAGATGAGAGGTTCCAAAATTATATCAAAAGGCTCAGGAACAGAAGTGCCTATACTCAGGTCAAGATTATTATGAGTTCAGGAAAGAAATTACAGGTCTCACACAAATTAATTATCTCCTTTCTATGTCACAGAAATATATTAATACCGGTCTGTGGAAGAATTAAGTTTGAAAGGGATCTCTCGAGGTCACCCAGTCCATGGCTACAACCCCAAGGGCCAATCTCAAAGTTAGATAAGGTTAATTCCTCACTCCGTTTCATTCTTACTGGCAATTCCACATTTTGTAATTTTAGATACCTATTTTTGGTGCTTCAAATAAAAGCAGAAAAACAAAGAGGTGAGCTTAGAGCCCTCACATTTGGTACTCAGTACGTAAGGGACCTACATTTTGCTGGCGCAAGCACGTCAGATCCTTTCAACCCACACAGACTTCAGCAATAATCATCTGCCACTCTTTCTGTGTACACTGTTTCTATGTTTAACCAAATTATGCAATGTGCTTTTACGTGAATAATGGAGATTATTTCTACAACTTAGAAATGTATTCTTTCCCAGAACCCATATGAAATAGCTGACAGCAAGACACAATGTTCACGTGACTCCAGTGTCAGAGCTTCAGGCACTGGAATAAACGTTTCTCTTTGTCAGACCTGGCACCGTCATCACTTATTTGTAAATCAGAAGGAATGTTTCAAAGCGTGTTTATTCAACGATCAAATCACATTTTCCTGCTAACTCCAAGCATGTCATTTATCTATTTATCTCCATCAGAAGAAAGCCTGCAATGAACAATAGAGCAAGTGCCACCACTTTCCATTAACAAGAAATCTGCCAGTAATCCTGACTCTCCCAAACTACATAGGATATGATTATGAGCATATTTTAAATAAACAGTTGTCATTTTCATGTTGTAACTTTGAAAACAGTGATTTAAAAATAAATACCTGCTTTTTTAATTTCTTATATTTTTAGCAACTCTTGTACATTAATATTCTGTCTTCCATTTTCTATTGGTATCTGAATTCAAATAGCGCATTTCTTCAAGATAAGCTACTACATTTACAATACTGGCATTTCCTTCAGGTCAGATTTTTTTGTTTTTCTTTAGAAAGAAATGATGAAATAATAATAATTTGTCCCATCACTTGACTGAAATATGTGCCACTTACACCAACACAGACCAGCAGGTGCACTGCTGTGTGAAGAACTCCCCCCTGCTATTACTTGCCAGGTAGAATTTATAATACATCAGGATGAAAATTAAAGTGGGATTGAACAACCTCACCAAGCTACAGAAGTCCAGGATTACAGATGTCTAAGTACTGACAAATTAAGGACAAAGATGATTAAACTGCAGTTACACAAAACATATTAACCTGCCAAAAGCTGGCTGAGGCAACTCCATATTGTAAATAGCAACATCCTAGGAAAAGAAACTACAAAACCAAAAACACTGCCTAGGATATTTGAAAGCTCAAAGTACAGTGCACAGTTAACAATGTAACGGTGTCGGAACATCTCAGTACTACACAGCAAAGCAACAATTTAAAGAAGGATAAACTGATGTCTGAGCTGCGTTTGGGGAAAAAACCCCAAAAATATTTTAGATGAAAAATCTGAACAAAAATATAATTAGTATCACATTATACATATACACAAAATCTCATTTATTGAAATTTCAGAAGCATTTATTTCAGGTGTAAAGAAAGTGAAGGTCACGCTGCATGTAAAACAGTACTTCAGTTCAGGGATACAGTACATATGTCTACATAAATAAGGGGATGCTCAAAATCAGTCCTGCATCATCTTCTGTATGTACCCGCCCTGACACACAATCCTGAATGGCTAATGCCTACTTCCACTGTAAAAACAACTGGGAGCTCTCAAAAAACTCCCCATTCAATCAGGCTGTTGGAGGTTACCATGGTGCTGACTGCGCCTGAGCATCTTGTGGAGAAGAAACCACTACCAGCATCATTCTTACCATCAGGAAACACAGGTCTTCAATTCAGTCTTGCTTTTTCAGCAAACAAATATGATATCTTCTGACCTTACCATATAAACAAGAGTAGGATGCTTGTATTTTAACAATAACTTTTCACTCTTAACCACAGATAAACATTTCTCATGCCTTACAAAGATATACTTAAAATTCTTTCAAAACTGTCTTCAGCTGTCCAGGCTTAACTGGCTTATGAAATGAAGTAATAATAACAAAAAACAAGAACAAAAAAAATCTCCCTAGGAAAACCATATCCTGATGCAGCTGTGAAAACTCAAGATCTGGCAGACAGTTAAGGCTCATGAGAACAGAATATCCAATGCTTCCAGGGCTTCTGGAACACCAGAGAAACAGTGCTGATAAAGCTGGATTAGGAAGCACTACCCAGGAAGGGCTGCCCTTAGAACATCCAGGAGAATGATTTATGTGCTTTGCTTTTGCACTGATCCAAAAGAACCATATATATTACATATTCAGGAAAAGACAAAAACAAACAAAACCAACCCAAAACCAACAACAAAAACAAACAAAAAACACAAAACAAAACAAAAAAACCCCCAGACCTTCAGTACTGTTTCAATGTATGAACTGCTTTCTTTCAACACAGTTCTCTTCACTTCTGATCAGTTTTCAGCTCTAGAGTCCTAATTGTTCAGTGCGCTAACTGGCTGAGTAGAATCCAATGCAGAGTGTGTGCTGCACTCCTTTTCAACAAATTCTTCAGCTTATTGAAGAAGGAATTACGTTGGAACAGCTGCTGGGTATGTTCAGCACTTAGTTTACATCTTGCGCATATTTAGCGTAGATTAATTATACACTGTGGCTCTAGGCATGGTCACTCAGGAAAGCAGACCAGATTTACAGCCCTTGGCCTTCACTTACATGAGTGTTTTGGAACACTCAGCATCTGCTCTCACTGCCACTCCTCAACTTTTGCATCGGATAAACCACACCAAGCAATCACAGAGCACTCTGAAGGCACTGGATTTTCTGAGGTGTACACGAACAAATCATAAAGGACACGTACATCTCATTTAAAAATGTAAATTCACTAGAAACACAGCTTAACTTTCCTTTAATTGACTTTATTTTTCATGCTGGGTGCTGACAACCTTCTGCATACTACATTGATTCAAGATTCCAACCTGTCCATGACAGGTATTCTGCTGAGGACAGGGTGGTGGGAGCTTACCACACATCTTGTTCTCCCCCAGCCTTCAAGGAAGTACCTATTGAATAATGTAACTTACTTGGAAGCCACATTTTTATAGTATTCATCAAAAAACCCATTAGGAATGTTAATATCATGAAAAAAATACCTTTCTCAACCACCCTGCTGTCTTTAGGAAGTGCATCTGCTTGAGCTATTGGTTCTCCACATTCTCAGCTCCTCTCCCTCTGTATCTGCTGCTACATAACAGATGCATATCTATGTAAAGTGTGTCTATCCATCCTATTTCTACAGCATAACACACTTCAGTGTATTTCTCCCCAGTTTCCAGACGTGTCACTTTTCCCATAACAGGAGAGAAAAAAACCCCACTTTGTGTTTGCATCTCAGTTGGGAAAAACCAACAGTTTAAAGCCAGTATAATTTCAGTTCCCCTTTAAGCATGCCCTCTGATGCATCATGCCTGGGAGGTGATTTAGGTTTCAGCTGATGGGCTCAAACTGCTCCAGCAAACTAATGAGTGGGAATTAACTGTGCAGTGAACCACGGGCAGGGTTTGCTGACATGGGCAATGTGTGCCTGTAGAGGAGCACACAGCTGAGCCCCACAGGGGAGTACCCAGCCAGGAGGGGACACCTGGGACTCCAACAGTGCAAGGTGAAACAAGAACATTAACCCTGGCTTTTGACAGCTGCAGTTTGGAGATCCCATTGTTTATTTCCCTCCAAGTGAATGGTAACTTAATTACCTTGGGTCACGCGTAGTAACAGTCACCACATACAAGATACAGAGAAAAAGACTTTGGGGTAAAGAGGAAAGCTGACAGATAATGCTCAAAAGTAAAAGTCATTCTAGGAATTCAGAAAATTACATTCTGTATATTTCTCCTATCAGAAATAACACAAGAATGGAACTCATTGCATATATATCTATAAAACAAAATCGAAGCTCTATTACACATTCCCCTCCAACTAAAATAAGTCATCTATCACTATTAAGTGGCATCACTTCAAGAGTACTGCCTGCACTTTTCTGCTCTGAGCAGGTAATGCAGGGAAGGTTTATTTAGCCACAGGCTCACAGAGTACATCCGAACACGAGATCCAGGTTAGGAAAAAGCTTGAACACCGAAATAGAGAATAATGAAAGAGAAGGAAAAGGAATTTTTAAATGCTAATTTGATTGTCATGTAAAGCAATGATCATGAGCATGACCTTGGTCAAGAAACCAAATTTAGAATGGCAGATTAATTAAAAGCAGAATAAGGATTTCATCTAAGTAGATATATTCAGTGTTCATATTTTAAAAATACATTTCTCTACACTAATTTGACAAGGAAAATGGGTAGAAGCATTCTATAACAGCAGCAGCTGTTTTCAGATAACATTTCTTATTTATATGAGGTAGTTCAGGTGCTGATTTCAAAGTTGGTCTGGATTAATCTCCACGTGTATTTAGTGTATCTGTGTATTCACACTTAAGAGATATTTCTGTCTTCTCCCCTTACTTCCTATTTAACTTTGAGACAGTTTGATTTCTAGTACCACCACACATTTAGGACATCTCTGAAAAAGCACAGCAGAGGAAAGCAAATACCATTTACATGTGCTGTGATCATGAACAGCTACAGTACTTTTCACATTCCTGCTCTTTTATTACCTCAGTAACAGGATTAACTCCTCTGACAACTACAAAGCCTGACATGACATTGCTTCCTAACTGTGCAGACTTGACCATCTCTGAGTCACCTTAAAAGGAATGTCAATAGTGTGTATCACACAAGCAGTTTAGAAAAGGAAGAAATCAATACAGAACACATCAATCCTATCCATCTTCAATAGATCCACGTACATCTATCCAAAACATACTTTCATTATTCCAGTTCTGCCTCAGATTGTTGACATGACCCTTAAATTTAGCCTACAAAAAAAAAGCTGGTGTCTGCCTTTAAAAGACCTGGAGCTCATGTTTTAAAAAACAATATTTTTAAATCAGACATAACATTCAGAAACAGCCTAAAAAGAAGCTAGTTCTGAGTCAGATTTAACAAGTGAAGGACCCCATTCTTACTGCTCAGAGAAGACAATAAGAAGTTTGACTGCAAGTGCAGTGCTGTTACTTCTGAGGAGGCTTTCTACAAAGAGAAGGAGAACTGATGGTGCCTAAAAGAGGAGATGCCTTTTAATACTCCAAAAAGCAGGCACTTCTAAATCAGAGCACGTGGCTGTTCAGCCTGTGCCATGGAATAACCTGGCAGGGAGGGTGCACAAGCTGCTTGTACTACTGAAAAAAAGCACCAACGTACATTCCCCTAAATGATGTTTCATCACAGGATACACAAAGTCAAATTTCAGAATGCAAACTCAGGGCAGCATTTACAACGAATCCTGAGAACCATCCAGTATTCCTGAGTGGAAAGAGGAGGGAGGAGTGCAGCAGTACAGCTTTGCCCTAAAAATTAATGTACTACAGTACTCAAAGGCAGCTGGAGATTTTGCAACCTGGACAGGCAGATGTTGAACATGTCTGGTTTGTTATCAGAAATGGGCCACCTGATATTCTTTCCCTCCTCACTGCAGATCATTTACTTTTTTAAAAAAGCACTCCATTTCTTTCACATGCTATTTAATCAATTACAAATCATCCTTTATTTTAGGAAAGGATTATGTCACTACATTTCAGTAAGTCCTTTCAAGGGTCTTCTGGAATTAACACCACATTCAATATTTTCACTAACCACAACCAGGTAGTTCAAGCCATATGGGATTTGAGGCACACCATTTTCTTACCCCAGACTTGGACTGAGAAAGCAAAGCTTTCATTGCAAATAAAAAAGGTACCAAGTACAAGCAAGGATGAGCAGATTCTGAGCACTAGAGAAAAACCTGTCTCTGAAGCACATTTATGCTACAGAACCACCACTCAAAACCTAAACAGTTACACCAGGAGCAAGCACTAACTCCTAACAATCCTCCTTAAGGAAACAAATTTTGAAGCAGCATGAAAATGTTTTGTCAGATGTGCCTGAAAGTCTTAATGGCAGGAGGAAAACTCTGAACTTGGTTGAAAATACTGAACTCGCTTATCCCAGTAAGGGGTATCCAGAAGTGTCCTGTGTGACTCAGCTTTTCACCTCTGCTTTTTATTCCTAGCAGATTTAATTCTTCAGACACAAGAAGACAGTCCAGTATATTTCCATCAGAATACTTGGCCTTCCACTGACAACCTCTGACTGTAGTTATACATCATCAAACAACAAGCTTTAATAAGCGGAAGGGTCTGCAAGTAACATAGTTTGGAATCATTTACTGTAATCACTTCCTTCTTCTTTGTCCATATTAAAAACACAGTGTAATATATCATGGAATCTGTTAGAGACTATAAGCGTTGTGCCACAGATGCAGTTTGAAATAAAGTGCCTTTATTTCCAGTTCCCAATCCAAACTAAAGCAAGTTGCTATAAGAGCAAGTTATGAACATGGATAATAAAAGCCCTGCTCTGACTCCCTCAACTTTTCCCCCCTATCAGTGCATCTAAGTAAACCTAAATCACAGCCCTGTGGCACCAGGATAAAAATTATGTATATAATACATTTTTTAAATCAGTTCTTCTTGTCTCCCTCCTTATTGAACTTTCACAGCATACATATGGGTATGAATAAGCAAGGGATTCTTCACCCCAACTTCAGGCACAGCAGCTTGAAAAAGGCTGCAGATTAACATAAATGATAATGCACGTGCATAAGGCTGCCTTTCGAAGAGGTCTGGTAACTTGTAAATGGAATGTTTACACAGATCAGGTCAAGCCAAAAGGTTTGTAATAGAAGTATTTAAGTTATGTAAATCTGTTTATCACCGCTAAGGAACACGGGATGACTTCAAGTGCTCACTATTTAATGGAGGCATTTAGAGAACTTGCATGAAGTCTTATTCCAAATTTTAATTACTATGCGGTCTGTGAAGACAAAACTCCAGAGTCAGATTGCTCTTTTTTTTTTTTCTTTTATCAGAACAATTAACATTAATCACATATGACTTCACAGACACTGCTTTTCTACACATTCATTACTAAAATATTAAATTGAATGAAGTTTGAGGAAAAGTATTAAAATAACTACAAGCCGAGATATGTATCCTTAAACATATTTCTATCAGGATTTCAGTGTTCATGAGGAGCCACTGCAAGGTTTCACTTATACTCACTATATTTGAGGACTTCCCATAAATAAAGAAAAAGGAATTCCTTAGAGTACTTCAATATTTTCTTTAGTTTCCTGAAAATTTTCTTTAGTTTCCTGAAAAAGTTTTGTTATTGTTTTCCCTTATCTTATGTCTACATTTAATCACCAAAAATGCACCTCCACCACAGAGCAGATGTGTCTTTAACTATTTCTGAAAAAAAGTGAAATAAAATCATCCAGCCTGAGAAGACTATGGAGTAAGTCAACACTAGCAGATGGTGTTTATTTTATCAGTGCCCATGCTAAAAACTGCCACCTATTCCATCCCTATCTTTAAGGTAGAAGCTTCACCCAAAAAGTGAAAAAGCTTTTTATTTTTTTTTTTAAACTGTCACAGAATTCCTTAAAATAACAATTCTTGTTCTCATGGCTTCCAGTTTTTAGGTCATGGTACATTACACAGGAGATGGGTTTGTATAAATCTGAGCTGATCAAGCATTTATGGTAGCAGCTCAGTCTTTCATCACACAACCTGTTTTGTTTCTTAAGCAAACTGCAAATGCTTTATTTCAAACACTTGGTGGTGTTAAGCCAAATTCTCTAACATTGCTCCTTAAAGAGGCACCTTGTAGAACTGTCAGCTTGGTTTTTTTCTAGGAGCCAATATGCAACAGAGTTTTGCTTCTCCCTCAGAGTTCCCTACATTCTCATTATTTTATTTCATCACACACTTGGTGGTTTACGTTCCCTGGTTGATTGTTTCTTAACAAAACAGTCTGTTGAATGAAGAGCAACTGCACAACCTGGACTTGGCTACTTACACAAATCACTGCTAAAATCCCATGATAAACCCAGGTTTTGCTCATGTAGTTTTGATAGAATTTTTCTTAGAATGTGAACCTAAAAAACATCCCAGAAACACAAACTCATAATCCTCTGTAAGATAAATCCACAATGAAAGCAGCAAAGTGAACTAAATTCCCCACTACTGTGATTTAAAGATAATTATTACAAATGCTTTCACAGTATCAATACACATTATTTAAATGCAATTTTCAACAAGGTAAAAGAATTTGTTTGTCTGAAGGCTACTGTATATTAGTCTATTGTTCTCACTGATGATTTCAGATGTACCACAGAGAGATCATCCTCCTAAATCAACTGCCCATACAACCCACTGCATTTTGTCTGTGTCCTAAGCAGAGGGTAAAACCCAATTAATTTTCTTCTCTCAAAAAAAACCCTCAAAGCAAGAGTGCAGATGACCAGTTATCACTACATCTTTCATTCCAAAGTCAGATTTAAGAATCTCTGAAGAAACAAGGATCACATGCAATCACAACCCCATTCACCAATGGAATACAAGTGCAACTGCTTTGTGAAAATAGGGCCAGATCCAGCTCCTATAATGTTTTTAAACTATGCCTCTGTGTACCCAGATCCAGCATCTCTTGCATATCTTTGCTCTCCTTCTCTCCATGGAATGATACCCAGGACAGGAAGCAACATCAGCTCAGATAAAACAGCTCCTCCAGTGAAAACTCCCAGTAAAAACCCCCCCCTAATTGGATCAGTCAAATCAGGAAGGTGACATTCAACACTGAAACAGAAATAAGTAGTAAAGAGAGAGCAGGTTTACTCAACAGAATATAAAATACCCACAACGAAACAACAAACAGAAATCTCACAACACACAATCAGCAGAACATAAACAGGACGAGATTAATCACTGCACAACACACAAGTTCTAAACTAAGTTCTAAGTTCACAAGGAATAGAGTTTAAGCAAAATAAAAACCTTACGTATTAGAGAGTTCTTTGTCTCAGCCAGCTGCTGCCAGCTTGTCTGTCTGTCTTTCAATTTCTCAGAAAGGTGTGTGTGAAAATCTAAATGAAATAAAACAAATAACATTTTAGAGATGGCTCTCCTTCTCTTCTTCCATTCCATTCACCTCTGGTGCAATGCAGCCAATAAAATGTTTCATCTCCTCCCACCCACAACATCCCACAACAATAAAAAAAATATATACATTACTCATTATCTAGAGACGGATAACAAGATAAAAGAATTCTCAATGACATATTAAAAGGCACATTGAGTAGCAGTAGTTTGGTTCAGTCTTGCTTTGCAGGAGGTCCATGTACCCACTGTGAGCATCATTAGCCCCAAAAAGGGCTGCGTGCATAAAACCCTGTCTAATAGTGTTAGAATTGCACCTGAAGGCCAGGAGAGTTTCCAAACATGCTGTACACGAAGTGCTCTCAAGATCATACTTATTTTCAGTGTCCCATCTATTACTGCCATAGACAAGTACATGCCATTACAGCCTTCATTTTTGTTATCTAAAACCAAACTCTTAAGATATATTTGGAAAATGGAAATCTTCAGCTATAATAACTCACTTCTTGCGTGTTTATTGCAGCAATGTAATGACTTTTACATTGATTAACAACATAACCAGGCTCATTCTGCTGCATCTCAACCAGATGCAGTTTGACCCAGTCAAACTCCACTGTTGCAAAGACAAATTTTTTGCCTCGTAAAAACTCTCCAATTTTAGGAAGGGAGAGTTAAATACGTTTTTAAAAAATCCTTTAGTTTTGAATCACCTTTCTCTTTGACTGAAAACAGCTAACTCAAATAATCCTGGATTTGGAAAACATGAAGTAATCAGGGAGTCCCCTTAAATTTGAAAAGCACAAAATCAATTGAAAATTATTGAATTTCACAACGTCAGGAGAGGTTTCAGATGTAGGAAACAGGAAACATAAAACCTATTTTTATCTATTTACATGATTTTCCTTGCACAAACCAACAAGACAAGGAGTCTAATAATGTACAAGCGCTCCAATTCTTGTTGTTCCCTAAGTCTTCACTGGGATATGATTTTACTTGGTACATCTCAGGTTCAAATCCCTCATATTTTTTGTAGGATACTAATTCAATCTTGCACCCAAGACTCACACAAATCAACAACATATACATGTTCTATGTACTACAGCAATTTATTATATGCCAATAAAAAAGGCAATGCACTTACATTTACAGATACAAATAGAACTGACTGAAACATTAGAAAATAAACAACTTTTGCATGCTAAAAATGTAAGACAAATTAGCTATTTGTTAGGAGCACAAATGTTTTGCTGCAATGGAAATAATATGAAGGAATGACAGCTTTGAGCCTTATATCAGTGGATTTGGGAGAAACAGGAATTTCAAGGGACAAGTTACAAATAATAAAAACCAGAGTTCACTAAATGCCTCCTTACTACATGTGAAATTCAACTGTGATGAGGTGTGACTACATACTTTTGATGGTACAGACTTTTGATTTAAAAGCAAGGAAGGAAAACAAGAGATTTTCAGCAACATTTCACTTATCAAAATAGTGAAGTTATTAAATGGTTCATCCTCTTACCAAGGAAGGCAATTCAAAGAGCAATATGCAAATGAAGATATGTGAAGGGCAGAGCACAATGAGTGTCAATATAAAACTTTGATAAAGAAACATTTTTGCACATTTCTTCATGTCAGTATTAGCAGCAGTTTTCCCCCAAAACCTAATAAAATTTTATATTATTTTCCTATTTAAAAAAATGGAAGAAATTAAACATAAGCCAACACATGCATGTGCAGAAATATATCAAAAAAGGAAATCATGGAATTGTTTTTACTAAGATTTTTTTTCCCCCTCCCCTTTCCTTATGTGACAATGGGACCAAATTCTTAAAAACAGCACAATTCTTCTGTGGTGCTTAGAATTAAATTAAAACATTTTAGTAGTTTACAATGTTACACCTTCCGTTTTGTCACAGCCTATAATACACAAAGCTTTGAAATATTTCCTGCCTCTATTTTTGTGTCAATACCAGTTTTGCTTTCCTTTCTCTTTCAAGAGGTCAACCAGAATTAATCCATCAACAGTCCATCTATTGACATTTTATCACATTACCCTTTAAGCTTGTGTGTGTTACTGAATCTGCTGTTTTCTCTTTTACCTGCCTATGGCCTCCTTGGGTTATTTGATCCTTACCAAGGATACAGGTGAAGGCAACAAACTGTCCACACAAGGAAGTTCAGCTGACCCTCTTTTTATGTGAAACATCCAAAATCAATGGCTAAAACCTAAGTTTCCAAGCTCTGTTCTCCAACAATTAAAAAAAAAAACCCAGAGACGTTTGCTACTAATGTCCAAAGGAAAGAATATTTAAACGTTGAGATACTTTAAAACAGTGTCATCTGAAGGGAAGTCTCCCTGGGTATTGCCTTCCTCTGACACTCACAGGGAGTTAAACCTAATTGCATTTTGGGTTATCTCCAGAAGCTACTTTTGGAATCAACCATCCTCATGAGAACTATTGTTCTAACTAATCTACTTATTAGGCTTTTATTCAGATTTAGTACAGTCTTTTATAAAAAAATATCTCAAAGGGGTAGTAATGGATTTTGCAATTATCAGAGGAAATAACAGACTATGACCTAAAATCTTTGGCCTTGCCAAAAATTAGGAAAAAAACTCTTTAGTAAGTAAAGCTTCAGATCATTAAGTTAATTTTAGTCCCTATCAGGCACCACAGTTTCATCTGGAAAAGGCAAAAGCTGTGTGGATTTCCTGTGCCCTCCTATACACTGCCCTAAAACACAACCCCTGAGTGCCCACAGTCCTTCCCACGGTCACTGGCAGGGAGTAAGAAACCTGCTTTCTATCACTCCAAAGATGAATGAGCAGCAGTTTCCAGCTTGCTGTCCCAAGCCCCAGTTGAAGTTAAAAATCAATGCTGATGCAGGTAATTTTAAATAACAGTACAAACACAAGGCAAGACACCTGAGAACTGAGACAACAGCTACTGCAACTCCTGCCCCAGCCTCCTGTGAGGCACTGAGCTCTGCACTGCTCAGCAAACTCATACTCTTAATCCATGGTTCATCTTTGGAGCCGGCCCAGCAGCTACTCAGAACTGTCCCCTCCTCTCCAGCAATCAGCATCAGCCCTCCCCTTTCTCTCTTCCCCCATCCCCAACTCTCTCCCTTTGGAATTTTCCCAGTGCTGCCTGAATGGATGCTACCAGCTGTGCACCAGAAATTTGTAACCTTAGTGCACAGGTATTCTTGCATTTCACTGTTCAGCATTTTCCAACAGGCATCACTAAAAGCTTGACTACCAATCATTTATTATGTGCTCCACCTTTTAAGAGGATGGCACACTGTTTGCAGTTGGGTTTTATTGGTCACATGAAAAGTTCCTTGCATTCTATAAGATTTGCTTCCTCCACCCATAATTCTTTTGCCTCACTGTCAATATTCATCTAGAAAATAACTGTGGAACTTTGAATATGACCAGAGCCTAAATATCCTCCCAAGCTGTTCTCATTTTCCCCTCTTCAAAGTGGCATAACCCAATTTTTATTGGTAACAAGCAATAACAAGATGGTTTATTTTATCAAGTAGCACTTCAGAAGCATTGGGAAAAAAAAAAGTCTTAAAAAAAATACCCTGAATTTCTCAAACTGCTCCCCCCCCCTCAGTATTTGCACAAAGACAGCCAATAACAAACACTTGCTCCATTCCCATCACACTTATGTGGCTGTGTCTTGTCCCAGCTGTCTGTGATTTCCTCTTTATTGAGCACTTTCTGTGAGCAGAAGCTGCTCCTCTAAGTGCCTCAGTATATTTTCATTTTTTTTCATTCACCATTTATTGATGATCACTATTTTTATTTTTTTTTTTTTTTTAGGAATAGGACAAAACCCGTAACAACTGACAGAACACTCAGTACCAGGCAGGTCAGTGCTCCACTTCATCCTCAAATAACCTTTGTTGTTGTTTTTCCACCACATTCTAATCCAATACTTCAGACCAAGCCTAGTGGGCAGATCTAAAAACGTGGTACCTTAATCTCTACACACACCATTTCCAGAGGCAAACTATAATTGGGGAAAAATTAGAAAAAAAATAAAAATCAGCAAAACAAAAGTCATGCACAAAAGTTTGGGAACACAAACTGTTCTGCAACAAAAAGACCACACAATTTTTCTTTTCCTACACTGTCTTGATAGAATTACTGTCTGCTGTATTACTCTTTTGTGTTCTGTTGCACATTTTATATCCAGGGTTTTGTTTGATCTTTTTCAAAAGTTGTGTTCATTTTTCTCTCCTCTGAAGCACATTCAACAAGTCAATTAAACCTAAAAAGCTTTGCCTGCATAGTATCCCAGTAGCTCTCAAGCAGAATTATTTCCCAATACAAAACACCCACAAGACATATTTAAGTGTGCACTTCCACAAAATCAAGTACATTAACACACCACCAACTATTCATGCAAGAATGACAAACACTACAAAGGAAAATGCTCTAATACAGCTCAAGTACATCTAAGAGAGTATTATAGTTCAGTGAACTCTACAGCAATGACACATTCCCCTCTCCTCAGCCTACCAAAAGTAAGGTTACAAAACAGAAGTCAAAAGAATTTTTGAGTCTCATTGGAATTTATGACATCCTAAATATTACCAAACAGCACCAGCAACAGATCTACTGTACCAGGAGCTGGATTTTCCAAGCATGCTGGCCATGCCTTTTATACAGGATAAACAATTAGCTACATTAGAGACAGCAGCACAGGACTTAAAATGACAAACACAGTCTGTGCTTTCATTTCCTATGGACCACTAAAAGCCTTAGGATGTACTTGTACCATAAGAATCGCAGCAACATTCATAATTCAGATGAGCAGAGTGCACAGATGTGTCCATTTATTTGTGCACAAACCTGCTGTGCTTAAGAACTCTAAAGTGAACTGAAACTAAATTTCAAGTGGATTTCTTTAAGCCAAATTAATGGTTTCTACTCTTATCTCCAAAAAGAATTCAATAGAAGCCCTATTAAGTCCAAATGATTATGTCTACATAGGAATGTCAACAGATTTCACCATGTCACTACATCACTGGTAATTTGGATGAATCCTCTCAAATACCCCTGCACAGCCAGGCCCTAACATCAAAAATATTCACCATTGCCTCTTAATTCAACATGGCCATTGACTCACATATGAAGAAAAAAATTCCAACTAAAACTTTGCAACATTTTTGTTCTGCCTCATGCTGTTCCCTTCTGGTTTTGTTTTGCTTTGCCTTTTGAAGTAAAGGTCAGTTTAACAACTCTTACTTCATGCTGTTGGCAATGGTGTAGTGTCCCCGTACAGACCAATGACTCAGCTACGAGTCATATCTCCATAATTTACAAAAGCCTAAGCCACAATTCTCATGACAGTAATTTATTAAAAATTAAGAAAAGCTTCAGTCTCAAGCAGCAGGTTCTATAAGGTTCCTTTCTCTCTTTAATACCTTTTCCAAGCAAGTCTTTCTCATGAGTAAGACTTTACTCCTAGGTCAGTCTCTGTTCCAAAGGCCATGATTTCAGATCCAAGACATAACATCTTGACATTTCAAGAACACTTGTACAAACTGATTTCTCAAATCTAACAACAAAAAGGTCTCTGAACCCAGTATCCTACATAAATACGGCGACAGAACTCACATTAATGAAGTTTTACAAGGAAAGTGGTCACGTACAAGGTTTAAAATGCTGAGGTGACTTATATGCATTGTACTACCACCAATCAACACCTCAAAGCACCTCCTGCTGTTTCGTGTCACTTCTGACAGCACAAAAAACTGCATAGATAAAAACTTTGAGATGTCTAAAACCAGCTTAAATTCTAAGTAGTAATTCCATAAAAAGCATTTTTCTCCTTATTGTGGGATAAATATTTTTCATGTTGGAAGTGTAAAGAAAGGATAAATCAAGCAGAAAAAGTTATCTGCCCATACTAATTTCCTGCTTCTTTTGTAAAATAAGGGAATAAACTGAAGTTAATTGCTTTTGATAAGACTGCCCTTGTTTTAGTCTATCAGCTAATGTCAGCAGAATGGAGCACTGTGACAGCTGTGGAAGGGATTCATAAAACAATGGAAAGAAGGTTTTCCACTACAGGCCTGCAATTCTAATAGCACTAAATTATCATAATCACATGCTGGGCGTTGCGTCACCCTGTCCCTCCACCCAAACAAAAAAGCAAACCACAAAAGAATCATTTATTCTGTCAAAAAAACAGTGTAAAGTTAAGGCATATGGACAAAAAAGGTAAGGAGGACCAAAGTGCTACCACATTAGTGACATATTGGGCATTTTCCCAACAACTTGAGTATTCCACAGGTGCTACAGCATCCTCTAGTGCTGTAGCTCATTTAAAATCAAGCAAGTCCCTAAAAATACAAAGGAAGTGATTGAGATCAATGTTCTAGCAAGAGTAATGCCTCACAAAACAAAACAAAGAAGCTCTTGAAGTGATAACTTCAGCATCTGTCTTCCCCATTATAGTTATGTTCTTCACTGCTAAGAATTATTGTTTGCTTTCAAATTGTTATGGCAAGTTAATTAATTGATGAGCATCAACCACCTTTAGACCTACTTTTACTTACTGATGTCTCTTGTATTTCTAAAGCAAGTTCCATTAGTGAAGAATAAAAAAGAAAAAAACAAACCAAATTATAGTTTTCAAGTAATTTAGTTGGTAAAATCTAATTTGTCATCTGTGCCTGTAAACAATTTTGAAGAACTAAGAACTGACACACCATTCACAAGACAACAAGCAGAAAATCTTACTGCTTTACTGTGGTTTTTGCTGGGGAAAAAAGTATGAAGAACAAGATTTCGTCCCAAATTTTACCAACTATCTGTTCAGCCTCTATAATGAGATCACCCAGAGCTTTGAAACAAAACTATTCTTAGTACTTTTTGATAAAGAAGGTAAATACCACCTCTAGCGAGTAACAAGAAAAGTTACTTTATCACTCCTCTAGCCTAGAGAAAAGCATCAAATTAGAATATATGATAGAGAAGATCCTCTGTAATTGCAGGAGCTTGTCTCTCAAGTTTCCTGCAAGATTTGTTCAACAGCCCTGGCTGGATGTTTCTTCCAGCAGTTTCTCAAGTCTGGCTTCTGAACCAGTGTGAATTGTTAGCATTTCCAAAGTCCAGGGTATGTAGTCCAACAGCTACTCAATGAATATGAAGTCAAATTTGCTTGTTTTGGATCTGTTTGCTAGTTTGATGTCGTATTGTTCCCATACAGGTAAAAAGCAGTGCACAGTCATTCCTTATTCACTTTCTCCATGTCACTCACCACTGCAGATGCCCCAAGTATCTCACCAGTTGTTTTATACCAAAGAATATTAACCTCTTAAAGTCACTGTTCACAAGGAAACTGTGCCATATTTGGGTAACCCATCTCACTGCTCTCACCTTTTGCAATTCTACTATATTGTTCTTTCAATGAAAGAATGAGAATTCAACATATTGTTCAATGTATGGACCTTCCACACATTTATACACTGGAAGTAACAGTATTTTCTGGTTTCTTCTTTAACTAAACTTTGCTCTGGTTCTTCTTATTTGTTATTAAGAGAGTTGCCTGCATTACTGTAATATCCTACAGATAGCCTTTCACAGGATTGCCCACTGTTGCAGTAACATAACTTTCCTTAACATTTATAGACAGTTCAGAGCCCACCATATTCCCTCAACAGTGTCACCTGCTGTTTCCCATCCCACCCTTTCTCACTTTGAGATTCTTCAGGGAATTTTCAGTCTTCACTGCACTGGCACACAGAAAGTTTCAGTATGTTCCTGTTTTTCAGCTCATTTTAAAAACCCACCACAATTAATTTTGCGTCATGAATGGCACCACAAAGCACAGGAGCAGGAGGCTGTAACACACTCAAAGTCCCCCAGATAAATTCAGCTCTGGTGTGTAACAACATAGATTTACCTCACCCACCGTGGTAGGTGCTTCCCTCTGCACACACCACCCACACATCTGATGGAATCGAGCCTTAAGGATTCTGCCCAGTTTGCACAAACCAAGCTGGTCATAGAGGAGCCAGAAGAATTGCCTGGACACCACAGACACACCACAAGTTTGTGCTATGCACAATTAGGGGAGAAAGCATTACACACTGATTCAAAAGGGATATTCTGGAGAAAATACACGTAACTACTTCCTACATGAACCAGGAGGATATTTATGACGTGACAAACATTGCAATATATTGTATCTAAGTTGCAAACACCGAGTCGTGTGGTGTCTGACCTAGTTCCCTGTTCATTTTGAGTGTATTTTTAGTTAGTCCTTGTTGATTTATATTTTCATTAAAACCTGAGGGATATGTCCTTTTGAAGTGTGCTGGAGAGTGAATGGCCATATGATGCCTTCCAAAGAATGCCGAGGCATTTTTCCCAAATGTTCCCTCTTCAAGTCCCATGTCTAGTAGGAGCTCAACTCCAGAGCAAATAAGCACCATTTGTTTACCTCTATCTTATCTTTTCTTCACAGGCATTTAAATGCAAATGTAAACCAGAACAAACACTAACAAATACATCAACTGGTAGTGCAGTCTAATGACTACAATCAACACTGCTCTGCTCACTGCAGTCAATACTACCCGTGTTCCATAACAAGTTCTCTTTGCAACTGAATTTATAAAGAAGTACTTGGAAAATCATCCCAGTATTTACACAGGAGTGATGTAATAATTTTCTAGAATTTTGTGGAATGACATACAACATTTCATGCAGTCAACTAAGGAGATTATATTGGTTTGAAATAGAGCAGACAACCCACCTAAGGAAAGAGCCCTCTGAGTGCCTCCAGTTGTGCCGAAGACTCATTAGAAGGGTTTTCTTTTTGGAGAATAATGAGCTTAATTTGCAGTAAGTGGAATCTAATTGTTCTCAGACCAGAAACAAAGCCAAGGAAAGCAGGTCTACTGTTGTCAATTCTTTCTTCACTACCAAAAAGGACCATAAAACTTCAAAATTTATGTATGGACTCCAAAAACTCAAAGCAATCCAGAGCTAATTTTTGTTGTTGTTGTTTCTCCCCTTTTCTACCACTGAATTAAGCTGCAACATTAGATTTTTTTTGTAATAAACAAGCATAAAATATTGCATAATGATCTAGCTTCAAATGAAGCCTGAATTACAGTAATGATGTTGATAATTGCATTAGGACAGTCAAGGTTTCCCTACAGCTTTCTATTTTTCACATTTAAAGAGAGTTATGTGTGTGATGACAGCTCTGTGCGCTCACAAGACTATACTTACTTTATCCTGTCTCCTTTCACATGCTCCAGAAATTCAGTTTTAAGCTGCAGTTTTCAAGTATTTTGTCAATCACAGTTTATCAAATGCATTCTGCTAAGGCAGCTGCCAGGACAAGATTCAGCAGTGACAAGCTGTCTTAGCTCCTGTTCACTCTACCCTTAAGTCACTAACTCTTATTTTTATCTCTGAGGAGGAGAAATACTCTGGCTAGAAAAGGCTCTACCTGTTCACTAAACAGGCAGTTGAGTCACTGAGTTGGCAAAGCTCCTGATCAACAGAAGGAGTACCACCAATAAATTCTCAGCAGCCCATTTATGCCTATCTTTTCCTTATCATGAGTGTTATTCTGAAAACACTACAGGCCCTCTGCACACAGAGGTGATTGAGCACAAAGACACAGCGCAGGTTGTCATTTTACCCTGAAATAGCTTCTAGTGGATAGATAAAAGCCATCTAAGCCATAGCAAAAGACAGTGCTATTACACAGAATCTCCAAACTCCTCACAAAACATTCCAGAAAAAAATCTGCCCTCCATTACCCCCCCCCCCCCAAAAAACTGTGACATCAGTCATGACTATTTGTGTATATACTGAAATTTCAGAGCCTACTGAAGTATTTTCTTCTAAATCCTAGCAATTAAGAACTTCATGGCTTCTTACTCTGTACAAATGATATTTCATACAGCCTAAAACTGAGATTATGCCAAACTTGCCATTTAGCATTAGCTGTGCTGACTGTATTACCTAAAAGAACATTCGCTTATAATAACAAATCATGATGGGATAAAAAAAAAAAAATATTCACCTCCTCCACATACATCATTATGGAAATGCCAGAAGCATAAGACAGTTCACATCTTATCTCCAAACATTTTAGATAATCAAAATAGTGCCTTTTGATCCTATGTATGGACTGTTGTGGGATGAAGGAGGGCATGTGAAAAGTAGATCCAGTGTTAATCTACATCAGACCCTTCTGCTTGAAAGGGAATGGAATGAACAAAGTGTCTGTCTTCATTAAAGAGGAAGCAGGAAAAAGGCTAAGTAGTGACTTGAACTTTTGAAGTGTTAAATTGTATTTGAAACAGGCTGATATTTGAAATTTTTTAATTGTTGTCCATCTTTTAAGTGTCCGTCATTGTCCATGAATGCCATATAAAAAGAAACAAAGCAATAAATGGGTCAGAGTCATCTCAAAACTAAGAGAAAAATCATTAGGATATGAACAGGATATAAACAATGCCTTAACACAGCACATCACTGCCAGTCCTAGAGTGAGAGAAGGTTAGAAACAGAGTTAGAGGCAAGAACAGGGGGGCAGGAAGAAGTCAGAGATGGGATTGCAGCACACAAACATGTCAAAAAGCAGCTGGTGAATCACTGCCATGGTGTTGTTTCACAGCACTCTAGTCTGGTTTTGTGACAGACTATACCAAAATCAGAAGGACAAAAAGGACTGTTGCAATGTACCAACACTCCCCAACTTCCTCCTAGGGCAGCTACTTTTGTATGACAGAATTCAAATTTCATTTATACCCTATATGCTAAAATAGCCTGGATAAAAGCATTGGAGTAGGTGAGCAAGGGCTTTTTGCCATTTTAAAAGGAATCTCTTCTACCTACTAAATCATGCACTTCACTGTATCACACAACTACATTTAAACTTTGGTATCTGCAAACGTGATGCAGATGATGTTTAGAGTTCATAACAAACAGTTTATTCCCATATATAAGGGAAAAAATACAAATACATGACCTTAGGTGTACAGAGAAACCTAAATGCCAAGTTTACATGTCCATAAAAAGCCTGTCCCTCATGTCCACAGATAGCAGTTTTTCACCAGGAAAACTAAAAGAGGAACCATGTCAGTAATTTCTCCCTGTCCCTTGCACACTCCATGCTGGCATACAATGGAGCAACAAAACTACAAGACCTTCAGGAGAAGTTGGAGACTTCACAAGACAGCCAGGAAAGTGAGAAAACAAACATGCAACGTACCATCCCATTAGAAAAACAAAACAACTCAAAAGCTGCAAGGACAATGAATCTGAGAGAACTGTCTTAAAGAAATATGTTCAGACTGTAATAGCTGCAGTTGAGCATTTTATTGCTCCACTATTTTTAAAATGAACACCTCTGAAGATCCTGTCAGATTAAGGATTAGGTCTGGTCCAAACACTAAGGCTCTATTTAGAATGAAGTAGGGGAGGGGGCTGGCCCTGTACAGAGGTTGAGTTTCTTGTCCTTGCACTCCTGACATGACACTCTGTATGAGTTTCTACCTTCGTTTTATGCTGGGCACAAACCCTGAACAATCACTGTTGCTCAGTGGATTCCAGGAGTGCATTAGGATGGAAAGCATGCTTCATGTATAAAATGCTATATGCAACTTCTAATTTGTCAGCTAATGTAAAAACATGACAAGAGATAAACTTAAAAAACAAACAAACAACAACAAAAACCAAAAACAACAACAAAAAAATAAACAAAAAAACCCCAAAATAAAATAAAGACAAATTTCCAAGCCAATTTTTTTTTTTTTTTACACTTTTTAGTAAACCATTGGTCCAAGTTACATCAGTCTGTAAAAACCAGTTTCCACTATCACTGTATGTAATATCTCCCAAATAAGAGAAGATGGCACAAAGACAGAAGAAAGCAAATCAGGTGAGTGAACAGATCACTACACATTTGTTTTCTCATCAGAGTACAGACTGTGCCTCAGACCAGCAATAACCCCCCAGAGGTCATGGCTTTTGTCCCAACACCTCTGACACAGCGCCCTAGGGACTGGGTGATGCTTAATCTGGGACATGAAATATTTCCCCAGTCACCTAGGGCCATGAGTTGTATTCCATCATATGGGAGTAAAGGCATGTATTAGAAAACAGAATTTAAACCCAAATCTTTACTGTATGCAGTTATGTTTATCACCTGTAAAACCCCCACAGCTGCTGACCCTGTTGCCAACACAGAGAAACTTTGAGCTGTTCTGAAGGACAGAGCAGAGCTTGGCAATAACGATGCAGTAGAATCTGTTTTATAAAGTTACAAATCCACTGATTTACCTTTTACCAAGTAGTCTATCATGTAACAATTCACATATTCACTGTTGAAGCAACCAATGGCACTGTGACATTTTAACTAGTCCTTCCCACCTCAAAGGCTTTTTTAGAATTATTTGGTCTTGGCATTTCACCAGGAGCATTTGCAACTCCTTACGTTTCCACACATCAAATCCCATTTTTCAGTCATGACAGATCCTGGACATCCTCAGGCACACAGAGACCACCAGGTAAAACACACTCCTAACTACTTCACAAAGGGGACAACTGCAAGGTGCAACATATCACTTCTAAGAGCTGCAAGTGAGCAATGTCCCACAAACAGTATGCCCCAGTTTATCACCTTTGCTTTTATCATCTGACACTGACAAAACCCTTTAAAACTGTTACTTATTGGTCAACATCTCCAGCATACATTAAAAAAAATCCCATATGAATGGAACCTTCTCTATCTAACTTAGAGACTACACCACGCCCAAATTCTTTACAGTGAAGCCAAACCTTCTACTGTCTACAGTCCATGGACAGAAATAACCATTCCAGAGATGTGTTCAGAGGGAGGTCTTGTCCACCTAAATGAGTGAACTCACAACAGAACAGACTCCTTCGGGGAAGTATCTAAAGCGTCTACTGCTCTCTACTGACTCTGAAAGAAAATCAAGCACTTTAGTTGCCAAGTTACCTCATTGAGCACAATGTAGGCTCAGAATTGTGTGGATTAAACGTGTGCTTTGGACACGTCACTCTCCTAATACTCAGAAGAGAGTGTAAAAACAACCTTGCTAAAACAAACAAAAAAAGGGTTCTTGCATGACTGGGTAACATAAACTGATACAGCGAGGAAAAATGCTAAATTTAAATGTCACTAAGCATGAATAACCCTTGGCTGCATTAAGGTCTGAATAGCTCAGGCAACAATTCACTCTGAAGGGAACTCAAGGCCTGTGACTAAGCATATTCTGGAGCTACTTGCACTGTTTTCACCAGATTTCTGTTGCATTGTTCCTGGATGCTGAATGCCCAAGCAGCTCACTCCTTGCAGAGGTATTCAGATTCCATGACACATCCCTGGTTTGAGGTCAGCAGTATGTTAAGGGCCAAAAATTTCAAATTCATACCCAAAAATCACACCTAGCGATTTCAAATGGAGAACTGGAATCTTCTTGCTATTGAATTAACCGACTGACTTCCAGAGTGATTGCCACAACTTACACACAGAGTTTGCCATGTATCCCATCACAAACAGAATATACAGAGAGAACACACACAGCAACTCCAGAAGATGCCAACAGTAATTAACAGAACATTCCTGTGTTAGACTACTTATGTGTATGGACAGATTCCATGCAGCATTATACATTAACCATATTAGTCCTATTTATTTGACCACCTATACAGACTCCCCAATTTTATTTCAAGGTAGGCACAGAAAGCTTAAAATTATTTTTTCAAACTTCAGTTGTGGATTTTTCCTGAACATCTCTGGTGTTTCATGAGTCTTCACATAAAACTGTGAGATTAATGGATCCAAATGGGTGGTTTAAGACAGTAACTACATTGCATACAGCAAATACAATATGTAAATATTGCCAGAGTTTCCCTTACATTAAATTAGGGTACAAAGGAAGATTATATCAACAGAACTATGATACATTAAACTAATTTACCTTCAAATATTAGAAGTAGTAAATTTTCTGCTCATTTCCAGTTTTCTAGGAAACCTCTTAATACTAAATAAGTTAATGTACATTACTAATGTTAATGTATATGTTAATGTACTAGTTAATGCATTCTTATACTACACTGTTCCTCATGATTAATAAATTTTATGTATACTATGTTTATTCAGTTTTAAATTTTAATTATCTTGGCTTTCAGAAAAAAAACAAACATTCTCAGCTTGTTAAAATGGTGCAAGTGAGGAATAGTAAAGTAGCATTGTTAAAAACTCTTCTCGTTTGGTTCATCTAAGATAGCTACATATAGAAACTCAAGGTGAATAAAAACATTTAGGGTTGATTATTCAGATGTACCAGTCAGAGGTGTTGAACCAAGATGGGTAACATCTGTGCTACAGCAGAAACACTTCTCCCTCTTACAGTCATCTCCCTAATTCAACTAGCCTGAATGTTCTTGAACTGCAAGAACTCCAGTTCTACCTTTTATCATCAAAGAAATGCATATTAAACCCTCCTTGCCCTCACCTCCCCCTTCCCAATTCTAACTTGTTCCAGCTGCACACAAGAACACAAAAGCTGTGAGAGCTGTGTCAATAGCCATGGCAGCACACCTTCCACTGACAGCAACACCCTTCACTCTTTGCAGACTAGATAAATTGTTCCTCTACATTAGGTTTATTCATCTCTCACATCCCCACAATTCTACTTTAGAACAGGGCTGTAAACCAAAATAAATTCATCTGTTGTCATATCATTAACCATAGTAAGCATTTTTTACATCCCACTTTTCCTGGGTAGTTCTCCTGTACAGGCCCAAACTCCACAAAAACAATCACACTTTTTTCCCCTTTATGTTTTTGTGTCAGACCACAATTTTCTTCAGTGAGATGTAGATATCAACTCTGAAGACAGCAAAGTAAGGTCATGCCAGTGGGAAATTACAAGTTACCAACTCCCCAACTACATTAAAGGTCTGTATGAACTTTAGTTCTCCAACAAGTTAATAATTTATCTTGCTTGGCTTATTTTACATATGGAGGATTTCTATGCCCACTGTTGAGAGCACCTTTTTCTCTAATATCAACACCATCCAACAAATCTATGCAATGTTCACTCTCCCACAGATCTGATGTTTAATTGCTTTAGCACATCCCTGACCTCACTATTTTGGGGAACAGAAATACAGCAAGAAAGGACAAACTGAGGTGATCGGGTAAATGAGTTTCACAAATCATTAACACCACGAAGAGCAAGGATTCAGAGCATTACTTCAGCTTCATAGGATATAATTACATGTTTTGATTAGCAGATATATTTTCCCAGCCTCAGGTGTCAACAAGGGTTCAAGTGTATAACATGTATAAATGGGTGCTAATTTTGCTAGTCATGAAAATGCGTTTCACTAATTACATTTATATCCTCTCAGCCTATTTTCACTCGATATTTCTTCTCTGTAGTACATCTTCCTGTTTATTCCCTTACAGTGACATTTGAGCTCTTCCAAATGACACAATAATTCTAAAATTCAGTAGGCATGGCAAGTTACCTCCCCACTGAATATCCTTTTTGCAGGCATGAAAAAGTAACAAGATTTAAAGACGTGTGTACAACTTTGTGGTCATTTCTGTTCAGGCTGTTCTTGTCTGGGGTTACAGTCCTATGGCAGAAGTGGTGCTTTTCCTTCACCCAGTTGATTCTTTCTCAGTGTGTCAGAATTTCTGGCTGTTAACATGAAAAAATAAGGGAGCAAGACTGTTTTAAGAGAGTCAAAGCCTTTTCCCTGCCCTGCAGTTTCCTGACAGTGCTACATGTTGTGTTAACACTAACGAGATGAGGATTGACAAGGCAAGAACTTCTCTTCACACAGCCAGCTATAGAACAGGGTAGGTTGGAAGGGACTCAAAGGTCATCTACTTCCATCACCTAAGCAAAAACATTATGGAAAATATTTAAGGTTTTGGATGTAAATATAAGATAAAACTATTAACCACAAGCTGTTGGATACTGTAATACCTAAATAAGAACACATTTCTACAACTCAGATTGCAAAACAAGAGAAAAACCGAGAGATTTCCAACAGTGAGTACAGCAGCATGAGGAATGTAAGCACCAATGTAACCAAAGTCTGACTCTTTAGGTAATTTGCTGTATATTTAAACATGCAGGAATTCCTTAAAAATAACAGTTATGAAGCAACTTTTTAGAATAGCAATAATGTTTCCCAAGTAATGCTCAAGATCTTTTATCTATATTATATAATTAACTGGTTAGCACGAAGCCACAATTCACTAGAGAACATGACTCAATTTTAGCAACCAGCTGAACATCTACAAACCTCAACAGCTCAGTCCTCCAGCTCACAGTGTGGCCTCAGGCAGAGTTGTTGGCAAGATTGAGGCAAAACTTCAGAGCATGTAATAAAAGAACTGTAGGACAAGAACACAATTTCACAGCGTGGCTTAAAGAGCTGCATCAATGTATGTGATAAAACACTGGTTTCATCTACTCAGGGCCTGCTCTTGCCACTAATACTTCAAGATTCTTACTAATTATTATAAACATGACTAACTCAAAAGAATAATTAAGGGGGGAATCACATGGAAATTACCAACATACGCAGATTATGTTATTGCAGCAGAGTGCTAGTGTAGAGATTGGATTTATAAGCTTTCACATGGATTGATACACTTCTATAATAATGACCAGCAATGGAAAGACTTCAAAAACATTTAAGAACTTAATGCAAAAACTTTCTTAGTGAACAGGTTTAAAAAAAACCCCTGAGTATAGGTGATTTACATTTCCCTGGTATGTATTCTGAAAGATTCTGTACAGAATCAATATTACACACTATTCTGATACGACCCAACAACAATTTATGCTTATTCAGTACATAACAAAAATACTATCTCAAAGCTTAATTGGAATTCCACAAGTACATGGGCACTGTTATGAGTTTTGTTCATAATAGAGTACCAANAAAAAAAAAAAAGAACAAATGATTAAAACCTTCAGCTCACAATAGGTACAGTAGGGCAGGTAACTGAGCCAGGCAACACTTCACTGAAGCTGAATGCAAACCATATTACAAAATGTAAGGTTTGGAAAACAGCAAGCAGACTTGTATGAAATACAACCTTAAAGCTACTATCATATGGCTGGCACAACAGACCAAGTGTGATTTCTTTTTTTCACTTCTCTCCTTTGCATGAATTATAGCCTGTGTCTTCAGAACTACCCAGTTGGGTGGAAAAACGCAATTGAAGTAATGATATTTATGATGAGAGGCTTCTTTTCTTTTGCAGTACTCTAAAGGCTGCAGATAGCTTTGCCTTCCTTTTAATATTTCAAATTTGAAAAATGGGAGCAATAAGGACATAAATTCAAAGATATTGTATGCTTGTTCATTTTAATGGAGTCATCAGTACTATTTAGTTAACAATGCACAAAACCTGTTCTTTCATATGGCCTTGCTAAAGGTTTAAAGGATAAGCATCCTCATTTCAGAGAATGGGAATACTCACACACAAGGTTTAAGTGTTTCAATCACAAGGGGATTAAATGCACATGTTCTGCACTTGGCTAAAAAAAAAATAAATAAAGATGCTGGGGTTTATTTCTTTCCATTAAAGTTATTTTTACTACATATGAGAGCTTTTTGGCAAGTCCAAAGAAAAGCACAGTGGATAGCACAGTATTTCACATATGCAAAGAATGTTTAAAAATTAGTTTTTCAGGGTTCAATTGTATATACATCAAATCAAGTCAGCTGCCATAACAGAACAATTGCTATATTCATGCTGTGTGTTATGAGCTCTAATTGTTAGAAATCCTTTTCATTTCAAACTTGTCAACATCTATATTAATTTTTCCAGGGCTTCTTTGTGGGGTTTTTATGCTAATACTGTTAATAACAGAATAAGATTATACATTGTAGTTTTATTCCTGATCATTAGAAATGTAAAGCACAACATGAGCCAGAAACCATAAGGGAGGGGAAAATAACCCTTAAGTACAAGGCTGGGAGGGGGGGGGGCAGGGAGCAGAAGTAGCAAAGTTGTGCTAAAACTGGATGAATTATTAACACAGATTTTGCTTTTATCTTCAAAAAGGCACTGTATTAGAATTAAAATTAAAAAATTGTGTAAAATGTTTTTTACATCACTGTCTTAAAGAACGTGTTGCCATCACAGATATCTTCACATCAAGAATGTCAAAAGTTAAGCCTACAGCTTTCAATAAAATACTTGAGAAAACAAACAGAACATTTAAGCAATTAGTGATCATCTCAGAACACTCAGAGAGGACAAAGCATCTCAGAGGAACAAAAAGCACTATCTGCCTTCACAAAGTGAGGGTTAGAGGAGGAAAAAAGAAATTAATAGACCTGTCGGCTTAACTCTGATCGCAAATGACATGGAACCAATTGCTAAACATGAATTTTGTGAAGATAAGAAATGAAGATAAGGAACAGTCAACACAGATTTGTTACGAGTGAATTAAGAACCGACTCAAGTTTGTTTCTTTAGCTAAAAGAGATGTGGCACTCTTGGAAAGGATTTCAGCAGAGGCTACCACATGATAAGGTTTATAGCAATTTTATCTTCACCATGAAAAGACAATGGAAAGATGCCTGGCCCAAGGGAGGACTAACAAGTCACTCCTGAAAGATACTGTAGAGTATTTCTGTCCTTCTGAACTACAAACTTGAGAGCTGATTATCCTAAGAAACAGTGGTATGTAGATTTTATAATATACTTTTTTAAAAACTGTAAGTCCTTCAGAAATCACCCAGTAAATCAACAGGTAAACATCTGACCTAACTCAAAGAAAGGGATTAACATCCAGGTGTATCTTTCAATCATGCAAATTGTCAACCTACATTGCATTTAGAGATACTCTATTGATACTCTATGATGAAATCAGTATTATTTATGATGGATCTTACAGTAGAGATTTCCAAGTGAAAAGAAGGAAGAAAAACATGAAGAAAAATGAGACTTGTTAGAAAAGCCATAGAAAGAAAGCAATCCCTGCTCCCCTAAAAATTATTTTGAGGTGACAGGAAAACAGATGATACTCCCTGTTTTTTAAATCACAAACACATGAAGCGAGGAGGAATGCATCCTTCCAAAAGCCCTAGCCAGCATCATTCCAGGAACACCAGTTAAACTACACTCCACACCTCTAGGTATGCTTTAGAGAAGAGTATTAGTGGGGTTTTATTTTGTATTATGCTATTTGTCACAAATGTGAGGAGTCCTTGTTGTGATGGTAAAATAGTGAGTTTGGCCTGGATGAAAACCCCAGAAACTCAACTGTCAGGAGCGGAATGGAACTGAGACACTCACATTGCACGTGCATGACTGTCTCTGTTTTCTCAGGAAGTGATGGAAGGACTGAGTGAAAAGTCAGTCAATTCCTAACATACAAACAAGTGATACTATGCAGTTATTGCAAGCCCTGTGACCCCAAGTCCAGCCTTTAAACACTCAGTGGTGTTTGCCAGATGTTCTGACATACCTGGCTCTCCCTTACCATCCTCTGGACATACCCAAACCTGCCAGGCTCCACTCACTCTGCAGCACTGTGCAAATAATGCTCTCTGAGTTCAGAACACACACATTCACAAAAATAAAAAAAGAATCAGGCACAAGGTTACATTTATTTTTCGCCTACAGAAGACTAATTTGGAGAGCTACTTCCAAAGACACTTCCTTCTGAAGGATGAGCACCCCATTTCTTTACGGCACTGCTGTCCTGGTTATCATAGCCAGGACCAGTTTGTCACTGGGTGGGTGTGGATTCTAAACCCTCTATGGCATTTTTCTCCTGAACTGCTCACCATGGCCCATTGGCAGCAGCTGCCCAGGGCACACCAGACCCCTCAGGGTACAGGGGGATGTTTGGGAACTTCTGGGAGATAAGGAAGTTTTCCTGTCTTCACACCAATGACTCAGGTGTGAGAACTCCCCTCCAGGCAGCCACCAGCACCTTCACACCCACCTGAGGGGTCATGTCTGCTCATGGGCCATCAGGGATGCCAAAAAAATGCCAGGATTGACCTCACAGAGTAAATCACCCACTGTGAAACTCCCCACCCTGGGGGAGGGACTGGGTGTTCCCATCTGAGCCCAAGCAGAGATAAGCTTGGGGTTTTGGGATTGGGATCGTTCGTTGGATCCAGAGGAGGAGCAGAGCCTCACCAGGACTGGGACTGCCACTGTCGATCACACTGACCATCATTTTCACCAGCAAGTTTCTTCTTTCCTTTTACTCTGCACTCAGGGGGGGGTCATGTAATGCTCAGCACAGGGGTTGGTGAGCTCCATTCTGCTCGTGCCCCACTGGGCTGCACATCTGGTGTTGTGGGTCAAACAGATTTTTCTTCTGTATCAGTGTATTTTGTGATTTTTTATTTTTTTTTATTAAATTGTTATTCTGACTTGCAATCCCATTCTGAGTTGGATTCATTTCTTCTGCCAATTTAACTCTAAACCAGCACAAGTGCCAACACCACTGGCAGATGCAAAGCACCTTGCTCCTACGGTGCTGTACACCCAGTCTGCCCATTATTAGTTCACATACCTCCTGCCATAAAACATTCTAGCTACTCTTTATTTGTTTAATTCACAAATTAAAATTTTTCAAGTAAAATACAAAGACACCATTACCTTGCTCGACCTAAGTGCAACTTTTGATGTACTTTCAGGCCACTATTAGTTCATCTAGTTATTCAGAAACAACAAGACATAAAAAGTGATTTTCTAGGTTAGCACAGCATGCCTTTGGGTAGCATTATAAAACCTGGGAAGGGAAATAAGCATCATAAAAATACATGGCCTGCCGTGCAGATGTTACTTTAGCAAAATGAACTCTGTATTTAAAAATCAGGAAAAAAAAAAAAAAAAAGAAAAAAAACCCCCACACCAAAAAATGAACAGTATTTCAGCACACATGCAAGGATACCCCCATCAGAGCTTTAATAGCCCTCCAATCTCAAATATATTTTAATGCTAAATTAGCTTATAATCCATTTCTATTTTCCTCCCATGAAAATCATTGCCAACTTTTCTCATTAATCACACTTTATTTTTAGGACTTTTGTCAGGGGAACCATTATTTGCAAACACCTATATACTATTTAGCATGCCTAAGGTAAAAACAAACCCCTCCCAAAAGTCCAAAACAAACCCCAAAACAATCAAACAAAAGACCTACAAACTTACAGACCTGATACACAGAGCAACTGTGGTGCACACATTTGAAAAGCAAAGAGCCTCGAGCTTATTTTCCCATCTTCAAAAAGAAACAAAAAGTATTGAGGAGAGAAAGAAAGAAAGTGAAAAGAAATCCAACTGTCCCATTTTCATCAACCAACATTTCGTAGCAACGTTAAACACAACACAGACCTGTCTGGACTGTTTGCAGCAGTATTTAAATAGCAAAGTGTATGCTTCCAACAAGGGGTTTGTTGCTTAGCTATTGATGAAAACATTTAATTTGATAAAATTCTCCTCTCTATTCCTGCTGCACATTCTGTAATTACAGCACCTTCTCTCACACACACAGACATACACAGGGAATGCTGCCAAGCAGCTCACTCCGGAGACAATGTCATGGCTACTTTTCAGACTACTCGGAGGGAATATGTAAACTGCACTGCCAAGTACCCTATCCATAGGGAATGTGTCATTTCAGAATCCCTAGTTTCAGATGAATCAATCTGAAGTCCTCTTGCTCCTCTCTGATATCTCAGTCATCCCAGCTGGCAGATGGTCACCTTGTACTCCACTGCTGCCAAAGTTCAACTGTGAACCCTTATGTTTAAACCGGGCACCAAAAGATTTTAGTACCAAAGCTCCTAATTCATAACCAAAGCATTACCGAATTAATATTTAGTTTGGATATTGAAGTTTTCAACGATAGTTTAGAAAAACTCAACTTTTATATGCTTACATAGGTGTTTGTTAACCAGGGCATCAATAGAATACAGTGCATCTGCAAAAACTTCCATCGCCCTGACTAGTTAATGCTTATTTAGAGACACACCTGTGCCGAACTCTCATTCATTTCCTGTTTCTCCTTAGTGTATCAAATGCCAAACAAAGCCAATGCCAAACAACACTCTCACTTTCACATTTGAAACATCTGTCATTTCTTGAGATGTAAAGATGTGAAATGAGAAAAAAAGAGGCCTCCATTCTAAGACTTCTTTGGTCAGAGTTTACTGAAAGGAAAGTCATCTGCTGAAGCGAAAACCTGCCTTTTAATTCAGGGGGAAGATGGCTTGACTGTTCCAGTACTCGGTCACCCTTCGCGGCAAAGAATTTCTTCCTCACGTTCCTATGGAACTTCCTGGGCATCAGTTCCTGCCCATCGCCTCTTGTGCCACTGCTGGGCACCCCCGAGCAGAGCTTGGGCCATGCTCTGCCCCCTCCCTGCAGGCGCTGACAGACAATACTGAGGTCTCCTCTCAGCTGTCTCTTCCCCAGGCTGAGCAGCCCCACTCTCTCAGCCCAGCCTCATACCTGAGCTGCTTCAGTCCCCACATCATCTTGGCAATCCTCTGCTGGACCTTCTCCAGGAGCTCCATGAGGAGCTTGTCCTGAGGAGCCCAGACCTGGACACAGCCCTGCAGATGTGGCTCACCAGGGCAGAACAGAGGGGCAGCATCATCTTCCTGGCAATGCTCCTCCTGATGCATCCCAGGAATCCACTGGGCCTCTTGGCCATAAGGGCACTGCCGGCTCAGGGACAACTGGTTGTTCCATGTTTCCACATCAGTGGAATCATGAGCAAAATTGTAATTCTGAGTATGTAAGAAGTCAGTACTCAAGAGAAATTTAATCTCATGTTGTCCAGAATATTTTCTTGTAGGGGAATAAAATAAAAGATCCCATAAAAAAGACCAAACAAACAAACCAAACCCCAGACAGTGGCAAGTGAGCAGCAGTTCCAGAATACAGACAAGGATAAATAAGAGACAGAACAATCATCAGCAAAAGTGATGATTTCCAACTCAAGCTCCTCTCCAGCTGTTCAGATGTGTACATACAGAGAATAAAATAACTGAAAGGTTGTTTTTCCTTCCTTGGGGAACTGCTGTCTTTTCCATCACTGCAAACACCACTTCAAGCAATTGTCACATCTCAAGATCTCTTTGCCTCTCCCCTAGCCTTTTTTTAAACAAAATGCATTATAAAACTTGAACTAGAATGTTTTAAAATGGAGCAGAATTGTCACAGAATCTTAAATTTATTGACAGAATTCCTTCATATACATATATTTTAAAATACAGATAAATAAAGCATTTATTTCTTTTTCCCCTTGAATCAATATCTTATTATGATCTAATCAGGTAAGTCACCCTGTACAAGAAAAATCAAGCAGTATCAACTGCCTTAATTGACCATGTTCCTAAAGTATAAACTTCTAAGTTTGCAATAAATGGCAAACTAATATAGCATGACTAAGGATAAACATGCAAATGTGATTTAGAGAATATACTTGATGATTGGAAGTCTCATTAATTGTCTACCTGGCTTAACAGTCCTTTATGGAACATTTTGAGCACAGCATGAGATCCTGTGGACACACAAGCAGTATTATTCATGAAAACCTAAAGTGGAGTTCAACTTGGACAGAGACTATTGTTTCACTATTTTCAGGCAGCCCATACAAAAAGCAAAGCAAACTGACAAGGTGAAGGACTACTGAATTTTCCGAAACCTCCAAGAAAGGGACCATTCCTTTCAAGGAAGAAACAAATTTATGTTCAAACATAAGCATCCACATTTTTATGCACCAGGAGTTATCCAAAATATAATATATTGAGAAAAGGGCTCATCCAACATATTGGTTTTCAGTAGTGAACTCTGACACATTCAGTGTTGTCCCATCTCCTTGAAATTTTAATATAAAGTCTGAAAAAGCAGACATACATATGGAATTAGAGTAAGCAAGATCATCTAAAGCCTAAATCTTGATTTGTGACTTTTGATAGGAGGCAATCTCTCCCATTTTAGCACACTATTGCTGGTTGTACCAGAGATACAATTGCATGAAAGAACACATTTATCCATATAAATCATATGTTCATGGATGATCCTATTTGCATTCACTACAAATACATCAAGCACATGCAAACCCGGGATGAATTATGCAACAACCACCATAAACCACTCATAAATAAAATAATCATTAACAGGATGAAGTCCAGCTTCATTAACACAAAAGTTTGCAGCTGCAGGTCCCTCCCACTGCTGTAGCAGAGAAGTTCTAAGTATCCCTCTGTCTTACAAGTCATTCCTTTACCAGCTTTGTACAGCTCTTCTGCTGTGCCACAGGACCACCTGACAGGAACCAAATCCAACGTGTACACTGCCATCCTGTCCCCTTGCTGCACCACTGAACTTACCTGAGAAGCCTTGAAAAGGTCTATTGATCACACTCCTCTCTTATTAACTCCTGAGACATAATGATGCTATAATCCATAAAGCTCAGACTCTCTTGAACAGTCCTCAGAACAAGCATTAAGTCACCCATTCCTCACAGATCCCTGCAATTATATTCCCAATCTGCAGTGGAATGCAGCAAAAATATTGCTACAGGAGTTCACTGGAGACGATTAGAGTTAGTGGGAAAACCCAGCTGTCACAACTCATTCTTTCCAACAGATTCCATGACGGCTTGCCAGAATTTGCCTTACAAATTGTTCCATGCTGCCTCAATGGAGGAAAACTCCAGAAAGTGCCTATAGGTTGGAAACTCTACCTCACTTTTGTAAGGAACCAGCTTCCCTGAGAACTGCTCAGGGGTCATGTTGAGTAGTCATGAAACTGTTGGGCATTTAATTCTTTTACCATGACTGGAATGCTTTGGGCAGAGAATATTACAGAAACTTCCAGAAAACCTAAAAACTACCTGACTTCCCATGCTGTTTTGGAAGATGATCAAACGTCAAAAGATAACTGGAGGTTTTGATTAGCTCTGTGAACATTACACATCATGAGTTCTTGGTTGTGTGCAGATTCCAGTAATGAATAACATTTAGACACATTCTTTAGAAAGCTTGGTGAACTATGCATGGCCTACAGTTGTTAATGTAAATACAGATACAACTGATTATATCTATTCAGCAGTGGGAAAAAAAGAAAAAAAGGAATGGCAGAACAATAAAGCCATGATGATAGAAGGAATGTTTATCTCCTCAAGGCACTGCCGCACCAATACAGAAGCACAGAAATGGACACTTTCATGCATAGCAGGATATAACATCTAGATAGTCTGTCATTTAATTTTACAGGTTCAAAGTAATCTTTAGTAACCACTTTTCACCAAAATCTGATTTTAATGGGATCTTTAGAGTAACACACACAAAAAGCTGTTTGGAGGTTTCAGAACAGAATTGCATCCACAGAAGAAAGGCTTCCAACACTATGTGTGAATGAAATCTCTGTAGCTAAGAGCAGGGTTAGTGTGACAATCTGAAACACACTGCAATTACCTCTTTAAGAAAAGCTCTGATCCTAGTAGTCCATTCCTAACGTCATTAAGATCGTGAAAATAAACATGCTAATAGTTCCCAAAGCGCAAAGACTGTAAAGACAAAGTGATGATGTGTCTAGGTATCACACCTGAGACTTTTACTACTAATCCAGGAGGTGATTTGATTTTCTTTAGAGATGCCAGCAAAGAATACCCACGTTTTGAATTCATCTCCCCAACTGTTTAAACCCGGTAGCAAATGCTGCACTGCATCAAATGCTCTAAAAGTATATTAAAGTGCTGAGGGTGGAGTGAGTTTATTGTGCAAAGTAAGAAACCAATAAACTTCCCTTCTGCTCAACAGAGTCAAAACAGAGAGCATACACAACAATTATGGGGGATTATTCATTGAAAAATCTAAATAATGACTTCTGTATACTGCGTTCCAATCCACAACACAACGTCAAAATTACTTCAAAGAAATAAAAAAAAAATACTCATGTATTTCCCACTTGAGGTGAACTTCCTTTTCTGTTCCCTGATGAATGAAATTTTAACCATCCCCAAAAGAAAACTAATAAACTAAAAATTTTCCCCATGCAAGAACCTACGTGCAAGTGAGAAATCAAATGAGGCTTTTGCCCAGGCAAATTTCTTTTTAGCATTTACAGTGTATGGCAAAAGGTTTTGGGTTTTAAATTGGTATTAATTAGGGTAGGACAACTGAGAGGTGAAACATCTGAAAAATCAGATCACAAAAACTCCACATGCAGAAATAAATTAGCAATTGAGGCTTTTCAATTCTCTGAGTTGCAAGAGTATTTTTTTCATTCTCTGAATGGAATGAAGGTATTCTATATCACATTTTGCATTCTTTTTTCACGTTGATACAAAAGATATGAAATTCTTCTATAGAAAAAGTTGTGTTGAAAACAGTACCGCCATTACAAGAAGTACTGATCCCAAAAAACCCCCAAACAAATCAAATGTAAACACATTTGAATTTAAGGACTCATTCTTTCTGGAATAATTATCTGGAGGTTTATTAAATCTGTTATACACTGGCTAATCACTGAGTGAAAACCAGAACAACCTTGTTTCTAATCAGCTCTTAGGAGTTGCAGTTTTACAATGGAGAAGTCATACCAGAGTTAGTTTCATTATGGGATAGTCCTCTTCTTCAATAAGAATAAAATCAGAGACCATTCTGTACAGTGATTTAACTTACTATGAAAAGACAAACTTTCTGCAGAGTTGCTCAGTTATGATACAGAAACCATCAAGGGCTTTATTGTCTATGATTTAGACAGAACAGTAATACCAAAATAAAAACAAACCACAGTCACATCAACTACCATCAACATCCCTGCTGACAAAATTAAATAAGCTCTATGAATTAAGGTAGACCTACTATCAGATGAAGTAATTCAGTTCCATATTTACTTTATGCCTTTACAATAATAATAATTAAAAAAAAAATCTGCCTTTTATGATAAAGCTTCTAACTTTGCAGTGGCTTGATGTGCATACACATCCCTCACAAAAGATGAATGAAAGATGCAAGTAGTTATGACTGAAAATACCAACCCATACCCAATCCTGCAATTACTTACATTTTTTAATGAATTCCTATTCTATAGTTTCCCAATCAGCACTAAAAAACCCCAACAAACAAACCCAACTGAATCAGGCATTTCAAAGATTTTCTCCCCCCCACACACAGTATGCATTTTGATCCCCTACTGCACTGAGCACTCCACAAAGTGTGGCCTCTCAGATAAGCTTCAGGTGGCTTCAAGCACTCCAGAAAACTTCTCAGTCAGCCGTATGTGAGGTCTGCAATTCCCCCCGTTTAATTATCCCAGTGCACAAACACACAGCATTTCCTACAAGCCCCTTTTCCACATGGGCAAGTCAGAACTCGGTGGGCTTTAGTCCATCACTGTGACAGGTCATCATCATCATGGCCAGGCTTCATGAAGGAGGATTTGGGAGGGTTTTACCCACGCTCACTGCAAGTGCTGATGGCTGATAAGGCCAATGCGAGATAGGCAAGTCCGGTTGCAAAAGGCACAGCAGAAAGTCTCCATAGGTGGCACTGTCAAGGCACAGTTCTTTCTGCGGTGTCTTTTCTCCTCCAGGCTGATTCTGTGTGTGTTTTCAAAGGAGACAGCAGCGTTATAGATTGTGTGTCTCCACGACCCCCGATTGGAGGCCAGAGAGGACCACTGATGGTGGTCAATATGGCCAAGGCTGAGGTGTTGTTTCAGGCAGTCCTTGTATCTCTTCTTTGGGGGCTCCTCTCTTGGTGAGTTCACCATAGAGCACAATCGTAGGGAGGGGTGATCCTCCATCCTGGAGACGTGCCCTGCCCAGCACAGCTGCGTTCTCAGCAGCATGGCCTCGATACTGGTGACCTCTGCCTGTTCCAGAACAGACACATTAGTCACGTAATCAGACCAGTGGATGTTAAGGATTGTACGGAGGCAAAGCTGGTGGAAGTGCTCGAGTCACAGATGGTGGTGGTAGATGACCCAAGATTCAGATACATGTAAAAGAGAAGACAGTACAATGGCTCTGTTGACACCGATCTTTGTACTTTTCTTCAGGTGCTTGCTGCACCAGACTCTTTCATGGCGTTTCCTGAAAGATCTGCACACCTTTGCTAACCTGATCCGTGACAGGCAGAGCTCTTCCTAAGCAGTGCTTTTCCTGCCCCTGACAGATGTGCCGTGTGCCACGGCTGCTGGTGGTGTGGTAATCAGGACTGATGGATGGCCACGCCGGCGCTGCCCCAGGCGCCCCCCAGTTCCACGCGGGCCATTTGTCAGCCGTGCCGCTATCGCGCCGCTGTCAGGAGCGCCCAGCAAAGCGCTCTGTCATCCCTCCGCCTGCCAAGGGCACTTTGGTAGCCACAGGAGAACCCCACAGTGGAATTGCCAGCTCTCCTGGTTATGTCAACCACGCCTGGTGCTCAAAGTGTTTAGTTTTTTTGGTGTGGTGCTTAAAAAAATAGTAATTAGTCCTTGAGGAATGTTGTTGTTACCAAAATGCTGAATTAAAAGATGGACATAAAAGAATGTTGAAGCAAGAGCTGCACTCTTAGCCAGGAACACAAATTTGAAGTGTCAGAAATGGTGATTTATTTTAAGTCCCTCTTTGTTAGGTTCTCACAAGACAGATTTAATTTCAGAATTATTTAACAATCCAAAGGCTTTGGTTACTTGAGCACCTTATGAGATAAAGACAATGCAGTATGGAACAACAATTGGAAGATCAAAGTCACAAGTTCACAGAATATGCCTGTGTATCGTCATGAAATTGAGTAAATTAACGTTTCAAAAAAAACCAAACCAACAAAACACAAAAAACCAGCAATCCAGAAAAAAAGTAGAACCTTTACTCTCTATCATCTAAAATGTAGAAAATAGGAATGTTTTCTACACTAATTGTCATCTAGGAAAATATTACAAGCTTTTTTCCCTGCAGTATAGGAGCCTTAGCAGTCTCCAGCTATTTTTTTTTTAATTATTTTGTCCTTTTATTTTGCCAACACTTAAAAATATAAACACACAAGTGAGATCTAGATGCTTACGCATTTTACCAGTAAGTTAACTTTATCTTTAGTCACTTGTATAAATACCCATCTTCAGTGACTAAGGAACTAAAATCTGCGGAGGATTTTAATGCACGATGTGAAAGAAAGGTTATACCAAAGGCATATGTGAAGTACCAGCCTACTGGAAAAGTCTTTTACAGACCAATCCAGAATGAAATACATCAGTCATATCATTCTGTCACTTAAAGACTCATAATATGAGGGCTGTCCGTGAGGCAGAATACAAAACAGCACACACACACTTGTCTTCATCTCCTTCCTAAGTCTTGAATATTTGCTGCCAAAAACCAAAACCTGTAAGAAAATACCATTCAAAATAATAGAAAAAGAAACACTAAGATACAGAGGCAGAAAATAGCTGTAAAAAAACCCAAACAAACAAAAACTCCCCAAAATTAGGCAAATCAAACCACAGTCATCCTCTGCCTGCTACGAAAACCTGAATGGTGTGGGCAGCCCTGCACAAAGTTACTCCCACAGATACATCCACCCCAATCCTACTGGCAAATACTTGCGTTTTCAAGGATTGCAAGGACAAAGGAGAGCCTAGCTCACAAACACTGATGCCAGATGCATTTCTCCAGAGCTCCACAAGAGAACTGAAAACAGCTGAGAAAGCCTCTACTACTGCAAAGTCACTCACATCCTGAACTGCAGAGACCTGCTCAATAAAGCCTTCCCAGACTGTAAATGCTTTATCTCTAATCCAAGTGGACATTCTCTCTATACCTGTAAAGCAAACACATTTCCTCTTTCAGTCACCACAGAAGAACTGCCCTCTCCCTCTTTCTGTAGCATATCATCACATCAAGAGAGACTCAATAATTAAGGAAAAGGGATGTTGGAAACTCAAGAAACCAAAAAAGGTAGACATTGTTTATATTAGAAACTGTTCTAGCCTAGGAATGGCTCTCTCATCAGAACACATTAAAAACCCACCAGGACAGTGGCCTAGTGTCCCTTTAAAAGCCTCTTGCTTTCCTTCAGAGCATTTCTTTAAGAAAAATTTGGACCAAGTAGGGATCTCAACTTGCTGTGAAAAATGTAAACATGCCTCCTGTGCCAGAAAGCCAATATTTACCTGCAAACTGTAGCTCGGCATTACTATAAACATAGAGGGTGACTAATGATTAACTATCTACATAACTGAGCTATTCAAAACTATCCTATTCTAGGTCAAATTTATGGGAAGCTTCAGAAAATTGTGACAGCAGAACCTAAAAAGACAGTTGAGGAAAAACACAATTTCTTGTGATGGAAGAACTCATGCTATTTCTTATGTTGAAATCTTGAACCTCCACATTAGACAGGGAGAGAGTCATCCTGCAATCGTGGGTGAAACCTCTGCTGTCATAAAAGCCCACACCAAAATAGTCAGTCTGTGCCTCTCCAAAAATTACCACTTTCACAGGTACAGTAAAGATGAGGAAAAGAATAGCAGAGCAATATCCCAAGCCTGTGTTCCTTTAGGAATCAGTATCACCACATAAAACTGAACCAAACCTTTGTGAAATTACAGTAACAACAGGCACAGGACAGAGAGGAATAGTATTTGTTCTGCTGTACTTTATGTATGACCAGGAAAAAAAAAAAAAAAAAAAAGAAAGCAGCGGAGCTTGACTGAAAAGACAACTTGAGAATCAGTATGGGGGGTAGAAAAAGAAGAAAACAGGAAAATAAAAAGGCTGGCAGATGGGAATGGGAAAAATCTGACTGAAGCAAAGATTAATGAAACTGCATATTGAAAATATAGGTATGACTATGCAACTGTATCTCCTTAATTCTTAGTAATATATATATGCAAATAATACCATAAAAATGTTACAAGCTTATCAACCACAGTGATGGAAACCTTTTGCCAGTCTCAGTTTACTGTGCCAACATCTCTCCTCACAAGGAAATAAGTGTCTTGAAACCAGTTCTCAAACATAAGCAGTTGCACAGATTAAACTTGGACAATTTTATGTAAAGATGCACATACACATCACTAATATAAATAAAAGCACACTGAAAGGAAAGATAGAATCCTTTGGGGAAGGAAGAACTTTGTAAACAGCTTTCAAAATATTACCACCACACAAACAAAAATTATGATCATCAAAACAAACCAAATAAAAAGAGCAATTTCTAATCCATTGCTATAGCGATATCAAGGAAACTCAGCATTCCTTATCAAATAGTAAATACTCATGGTCCCATTCTCACAGATTCCTTGCTAATGCTATTCCCTGCACAGGAAGTGATAAATCTTCCAATTTCCTCAGCTAAGTGCTTCACACTGCCTATTAAATATTTGAAGACAGTCTAGGAATTATAAAATTATTTTTAAAACTTTGAGCTGAAAAAAAATAAAGTGCTTCCTGAAAGATAAAAGGAAGCATAAACCAAAACTAAACCTGCTACATTATAACTGCGTATAAGATTAAGAGTTTAGATATAACTCAGTTCAGTCTGTATTTTAGAAGGAACAGAAAATTACTGAACAATGAGTTATTTAGCATGCTTAATAATGGTAAAATGATAATTACACTGGAGATTTATCTTCATAAATGAGATGCTAAGGGGTCGTTATTATCCACCCATGAGCATGCAGAATTTAATTAGTTATCACCTATAAATGCTAATGCCAGAGCTGCCAATCAATCTCCTACACAGTAACTGAGGAAACTCCCCAAAAAATCAGAAGTGAATGCTGAGCAACTCTTTGGGCAGAAAATAGTTAACCCAACAGCAATATGGAGAGAAGGAATTCCTCAGAGAGCCTAAAGAAAGATGTTTTCATCTCATTACATCTACCTTCATAATTATAACAAACTCATCAGCCTCTAGATGAATACCACGTATAATCATTTTCCTGCATATTTTCCAAAGCAGGAAACTTAACAAGATATAAATGCTACAGACTAATTTAGGCTATTTGCAGTTCTCATCTCATCTTGAACTAAGGAGAAAAGTAGTATAGTTCAGCTAAAAATAACTAGATAGAGACTTGTGCTTGTTTATTTACTGTAGTTCTTGCTCAGAGTCAGGGAAGTAACAGGTTTATCCTGTTTAAAGAAGGTAAATTTAGAGCACAGTTAGACTATGGTCTTTAAATAATAAAAAACCCAAGGCAAATAACTAGAAAAGATGGTATGCTTCTAATCTACCTAAATAGCTGCTTCCATTAAAGCATTTTAAAATACATTAAAAAAAGGAGGGGCAGGCGTGGGCAACAAACCACCACAAAACAAAAAAAAAAAAACAAGAACAAAAAAAACTCCAGACAAAACCCCTCCACAAACAAACAAAAACCCTGACAATATTACTCCACCAAAGATTAATTTCACTTACAATGATACAGCCAAACACACTAACCAGGTCATTACATTCAGTTGAACAAAATCAATCACATATAAAGTACAGTAATAAAAATCAGGAAAATCCTGACCCACTCAGCGAAGTGGAGCTCTGCCAGAAACACATTTCTTGGCAAGGCTCTGTGCCCACTAATTAGAGCCTGAACCATTTGGGGAAAGTTATTCTGTGTCCCCAGGAATTGAAACAGAGCTGTCCAAATCCACCTACCTCTTCAGAAGTGAAACTGTGGTGTTACACATCTTGGCACAGAGCGGGCTGAGCCAACACATCCACTGCAGATCAGGAGGATTGCAGATGAACTGGGGGACAGGGGTGGGTAGATGTGCACATGCACAACACCTGCTTTGTGTTCCCCCCAGAATGGCACTGTTTTTCTTCATTAGCTGACTGTGCTGGAGAGTAGGCAAAGCTGCCAAAGCTCTTGCTTCCACAGTAGCAGTGATGTTCCACAGCTCCCATGTGAAGATCCCTGAAGGAAGGTGCAGTCTATCCCCTGAACGCAGCTATTTTTAAGGTGCAAAAAAGGGAAACTGAAACTATGCATGTACCCATTTGACACCAAACACAAATCTCCTGTTTAATCCCAGACCTTTCATGTGTTTTCACAGCCTACCTCATAGCATCAACATGGAACTGCAGGGAGGAGAGACACAAGAGCGACCTCGGGGTGGTCCCAGCAATAACTTGCTCCAAGGTGTCTGTCTCTGTCCCTCCTTCACATCCTCCAGAAGGAATTTCCTTCTAGAGCCAGCAAACCCAGGTAAAGTTGCTGGCAGCTTTTATACTGACTACCATGGAAGTGGTATGCACACCAATTCCATGTTGAAGGAATCTCATTTATACATTTCTAAAGTCACCAGGGCAGTAAGAGCTCTGCCTCAGCAAGCCTTAAAACCTGCCCTGATAAGCAAATCAGTTTTTAACACATAAAATCATCTGAAATATTTTTTAACACTTAACATAAGGGCCATCTTTCAGGTGTACATTCTGTACATTCAAAGAGAATCCAGCTCCCTTTTTCTGTTTTGCAACTTAAGTATCATATATTATGAAGGAAGTATTTAAGAATGCTCCTCCTCTCCCAAACTACAAGCACTATTAACACATAACAAAAAAGGATGTGGATGGAGGCAGCTAAAAAGAACTGACACAATCATTTTTATGTTTTGACAAAATATTCAAGAAGTTTAACAAACAACAATTTAAGTTGAATTTTAAATGCTTTTTTGCTTGCCAAAAGCGTATTTTGCACAAACATTCACAACAATATACAGCTTCTCAAAAACAGCTACTGTGGCTGAAGGGCTAAATTTGCCCTGAAACAATGGATTGAAATCATGTAAAAAAAATAAAAGTTAGAAAATCTTTGTAACACCCAAACATATTAGCATAACAGGTGTCTCACCATTCTTCCTGTCAGCATGCTTTACACTGCCTTTGTGCACTGATTGGGATGCTTGAAAAGGTCATAAAGGGACAAAAAAAAAAAGAGGAAAGCAGAGGGAATATCAGAGTACCATAAAACAAGCCCAAGTGCTGACTCATGCTGTAACCACACAGAGCTGCAAACTGGGCCACGACACAGAAACGATGGAGACTCTGAAAAATTCACTGCCTCCAGTAACGTGTAAAATTTGCATTCAATAAAACTGCACATAAAGGAGGAGTCCAACTTTCAAGCAACAGCTTAACTGGAAAATCTTCTGGAATGTATTCCTGCCCTTGACTCCTGGTGCAGGGCAGTGCTCCTGCCAGTCCCCTGGGACAAAGGGGGGGTGCTGTCCCTGTGCAGGCACACACAGCCCCTGCCTGCTGCTGGGGGGAATTCCTGGAGGTCCCAGCTCGGACACACATCACTGATGGCACACTGAGGATCCCACCTGTCCCACTCCAACCATCAGGCAATTATTCTGCACTAATCAAGTAAAACAGACTAATAACTTTCCTATTCAGACATAATTCATTACCCTTATTTACCCAGGCCGGCAAAATTTAGAAAGATCCTTCCTTCCAGCCTTTTTAATTACCAAAATACTACTTGATTTAAAATACCATAGTCTCCCTTGAGTATTCAGCAGAGCTGAAGATCACCATGGCAATAAGAAAATGGTGCCAATGTTATCTTGGCACTGAATGTCTACAGATCTCAGGAGACTCAGCACAGGAGAAAATTGAGCTCACGTAAAAGCAGGAACTCGCTCTCTCTAATGATTTTAATACACCTTTTATTTTTTGCTAATTTGATGTTAAAGGAGTTGGCTAAAAAGCCAAAAGACCTTAGAAGCATGTACTTTCCTAAACGGACAAGCACGACACCTAATGAGTTTACTCCGTCAAGGTGAAATCCATTTTACTCACACAAAAATGAAGACCCTACACTTAGCTGGATACATGGGAAAGTGTTGCCAACGCAGTGGAGCACGAAAAACAACCCACATGAAAACAAAGTTTGAGCAAAAAGATGCCAAAGTTCTTCAGATCCCTTTAAGCATGAGATGGAACTTCTCCCTACAACCACAACATGCCAAATTCTGTAGTTTTGCTACACAGCACAACACCCCCCTCTTGGTTGGGGATTGTTTGCTTTTTCTTCACTTCCCCCCCGCCCCTTCCCCAAACTGAGTCATGGAGACAAACACTTTTTATCAGGACTGTGTCTATAATCCAGTGCACAGCACAACCACACAAAACCAGGCAGCAATGCAGGTGAGAAGGAAATGGACTGCAGTGACTGCACAGTTGCTCCCAACTTTAAACTGGAATTCTGGAAAAAGCCAACACAGCATAGGAGCATTTCCTGCAGGCCAAGCAACACACAGAAAGCAATGAGGACATACACCAGAACCAACCACTATTGAGCCATGTAGGTCAACAGGGAAGCAAAGAGCACCTTCCCTTACAACTGCCTGCAGTGCCAGTAGAACTGCAGCTTTTCCTTCTCACAGTATCAAACCAGCCACTGATACATTCCATTCTTTTGCAGTCAGCAACCAGGACAGTGGGAAAAGGGACTATATATCATCCCAATGCCCAAACACACAAAAGGACAAGCTAATTCCCTACTAGTCGCAAGATGCATTTGAAATGTCAATGAAGATGCTATATTGCAAACATCAAAAGGGGGATTTAACTCCATAGAGCACTGAGTGGAATAATCACCCTGAATTAGCAGCCTTCGGTGTGGAAAGAAATTGTCAGTTCCCTCAGTTCTCATTTCATTAATCTGGTTTCTAATTTCTGTGTGCCACTCTGTCCATGTGCATACAGAGTAATTCTTTTAAGTGGTTAATTTAAACTTGTGCTGACAATACTGGAATGTTGTTTTACAGTGATGTAGTAGGAACAGCAGTACTGAAGAGATATTTTGGGGGAGGGAGTAGAAAGATTACAGTGGGGGGGCCAACAGTGACTCCTGCACTTTCTGCAGTCTAATGCAGAACACAGGGCATGTGAAAGCTATATGCAATGTCTGGCTTTCACACAGACAGAAGAGTCTGGGATAGTCAAACCTTCTACTGGAATCAGATACTTGCTTCAGTCAGTGTCCCTTGTGTCTCTCAAGTGCCAGGGTACAAATTCAACCCCATGTTTTAATTAAAAAAGCAGACATTGTGATGCAGAGAGGCTTCTTGTTAATGGGGGTGAAATGGCTTCCCCCCCCCCCCCATCAGAAGGCAGGGAAGGAATATTAAAACACTCCACATGTGCCACCACACAGAATTATTGATACCTGGAGAGCGCAAGTTTAACATACAGGTATTGCAAACACGTTGCATGAAACCTACAGTTGAACGTGGGCTTGAAAGACACTGTGGAGACTGCATAGAAAGCATTTCTACTTTGCAAAAAGTATACTGCATTTCACAACATATAATGAATTCAGATCATCATGAATAACATTGAAATAATGGAAATTCCATGATGAGGTCAGAAAGGCTCAGAACTCGTGCCAGCTCATGAGAACTTTTAGCAAGAGATCTGACAAGCTGCACTTGGGAGAAGTATGTCTGGTAAAGGCAACAGTGCTAAAGTCCCCCTAATGAGACATCCTGTGTAAAATTATTGCAGTTTGACATGCCAAGCCAGCCTTAAATATCTGAAAGGGACAGCCACACTGCTCAGCTTGAGCTCAGAAAGACTAAAATTTGCACATTACGTAAAGAATGCTTAGCTGGTCACCAACACACAAAGAACCTCAAGAATTAAACACCATTTCTTATTGAATAATAGAATTGTAGCTGGGCGAGTTACTTTCCACCTTCAAAACATGCAATTCAAATAAAAATTCCTGGGAGAACCTCTCTCAAACTTTTCAGGATGGTCTTTGAGTGATCATTGTCAAACAGCAGTTCCTGGTGTTCAGAACAAGGGTGGGTGGGACACAGGAGCAGGATGACACCTTTCAAGCCGTTGGGCCTCCTGACGTTGGCTTAGCAGACCTTTTTGGAAAAATAACAAGAAACTTCTGCCGGATTACAGATAGAACAAAGCTAATCCTGACTCAATTAGCTTACTGGCTTTCCCCCCATGTGGTGTGCCAGGAACAGAAAACTGAAAGGAAGAATTAATTAATTTACAGTTATCTTTAGATAATAAGCTCAACCTTTCACATTATCTGCCTTTACATAACAAGGCTCTGTCCTTCCCAAATCAGTTCTTCGAAGGAAGTTACTTCTAGTGTGATCAAGAGAAAGCCTGTGATCCAAACAAGAACAGATCATCTTGCTTAGATTAAGTGTTCTATGCAGACAAATGTACTCAACCCAGTACACCCAAGGGGCTGGAAAGGATCAGACTACTTTTTTAGATTTCCAATCCTCTGTTTGAGTCAAATTAAAGTAAAATACAGAGTTACTGAGCAGAGAGAATTACATTTTAGTTCAAAAGAACAGTTACTTATTGTAATCAATGATCTTCAATAGTCAGATACACTATTTCATCACTTTATAGAAACTAGATTGCAACCTTTGGCTTAAATTATTGGCTCAGGGTTTAACAACTGACCACTAAACCTGCATGAACAGGATTTCATTCCTGACTATGCCTAGCTTTACCTTTATGTTTAGCCTCTTCCACCTTCCCAGAGCATTTCCTCTAAGCATTGTGTTTTTATTTTACAGATTAAAATGAAAATACTGCATGCTTTATTAGGTTCAGCTCCCTTATTTGTTTGTTGATTTAAAATGCAGCTCTTTGGCACATTATATTTTATTTGCTTGTTGTTTCCCTTCTCCACCTCACTGGCGTATGTCAAATGTTTAAACAATATGGTCTTGATGGCAGATTAATGTTAGTACTTTAAGTACAAGGTCAGCTTTCTGATGGAAAAAACAAGCTTAAGAAGATTAATTGTTTTGAGTTGTCTTTTTTAAAATAGTTTAAGTTTAATCACAATGTATTTAAAGAAAAACAAAACTTATATTTAAAAACAAACAAAAAACAAATGCATGTCAGCACTTTCCAGTTTATAACACATTTTAAATCAGCAGTTTAGAATCATATAAACAAAAATATAGTAGTGTAGGTTTCCAACAAAAAAAGCTGCAATGATACTCCTAACAATTGCTGCACTACCAAACCTGATCCAGCATAAAATAAGGGTTTCAAATTAAAGGTTGGTTGTGTCCTAGGAAGTAATCAAACCAGAATAGTCTACCAATAGCTCACAAGTGAGCATAGTACAGCACCCCTGTTAGATGCACAAAACAGCACTAACCAAATGGAGCAGGGCTGAAGATAACAGCAGTCAGACAGTTCATTCCAACTCTGAAAATAAAATCAGTCTTCAGATGGTCATCTCGCACTCCAGCTACTCTCTTGTGCATGGACAAGGCACGGTCAAACCCTTCTTACTCCTGTGATGGTCATTACACACATCTCCTTTGTTCACACTAAACTATAAGCAGAAGTCCTACAAAATTGCCCTTTGTTACAATTTTGTGATTAAAACAATTTTTTGCAATAAATATATTGTCAAACCTTATTTACCTATACTCATTGTATACTTCCATGTATGGAAATTAATTAGGATCTACACCAGTCCTGCTGCTTAGTAATTTTTTTTTACTGAAAGGATGTAGCAAAACTCTGAAATTAAAACAAAATTCAAATAAAGACATGAAATGTATACTCCTTCATTCTACTGTCATCATCCAGGTCCTGCTGATCAGAACAAAGATTCATTATGAGATTTAGTAGAACGAAGTTGTTTTCTAAAGTAAGCACAATTCTGCTAGTACAGTCTTATTTAACATTGTTTTATAAGCAGGAAGAAAACCTTTAAAATATTGAGATACTCTATTTAAGTAGGCTATAATTAGATTATTAATTCAAGGGAGACTCATCCTATGGTTTGGTCAGCACTTACCAGAACCAGACTTTGACCTACAGAGACATATGGACTCTACCCAATGCAGAATCAAGAGGGTGCTTTCAGGATGGAAAGTAGTTTGCTGACAAATCAGTTGACTTGGTTCCAGCTATAACACTGACCTACTTGTACAGCACACTGTAAGGCATTTAAATGTCACTAGTGCGACAAGAGAGGAGAACCTATCTACTCCACAGTAAAAAACTGGGTTACTGCTCCCTGATTATATATTTAAAGTGAGCAGTTTACCTAGATGCAACTCTTACAGCATATAAACTCAAACTCTCTCTTTCCAACATTCATAGGAAGGATGAACAATTGTGATCATCCATCCTGGGAAGGAATGAGTGCAGAAAGACAAGGAATCAGCTGACCCCTTTGCTCCAAGACCCATATTACCAGTGGCAGAGAACAGATCTGGCCACATGAGAGCAACCATTCCTGTCTAAGCACTGCAAGGACCTCCAAACTGAACAGAGGGAAGACTGCAAAGATAATTTTATTAATGTTTTATCATTAATATTTATAAATAACTTCACAGAGCATTTGATCTGAAGTGCTTCTGTACAGATCTTGTTCTTTAGTTTTCTTGGGCTCTGCTATCAAACATGCAAAAGGCATAAATAAACACAGGTATGATTGTAAAGAGCTGCTCTCATGGTTATTACTGAGCTTTAGGCAGAAGTCTCCTCTACCAGATTCTGCTCTAGCCCTTCTCACTATTTTCATGCAAGACCCTGGCTGTCCACAATGAAGCCAACTGTTGTGTTTTAAGGTAGCACTGGTAGAAACAAACACAAACACTGAAGAAAACCAAGAAAAACTAGTTGTGAAAACTCCAAGCCTTATGCGCGTCTTCTGATTTCTAAAATAAAGGTAAAAGTAACTGCCTTGAATAACAATCCCTTTTATCTTTATTAGAAAAGGAAATATTAGCTAGAAGCATCTCTTGAATCAAACTAATCCCTACTCAATATGGTATGCACATCAGCGTATCAGATATTGTTTATCTGAAAAGTTACACTGACAAGTCCCTCTCAGCTCATCTTGCAATATCTGTTTGAAATCTTCCTCTTTTTGATCCTGCTCTGAAATCAGAAGCAACTTGCCTCTAGCATTTGAAATTTAGCTGTCAAATCAATCTCCATAAAACACTAGGAAAAAACTAATCATAGCAGGTGCTGAGAAAGTTCCATGCTGGCCTCATGCACAACTGTAGGCAGACAAAACCTCTGTACATGACTTTTTGTACTCCCATTTAATAGCTATTATTGCTTCACATTCCTTTCTACTGTGAACTTTAACAAAATTATTCCTCTGGTAAGATGTACTATCCTTGAAGCGAGCTCTTGCAGATGAAAACAAGCAACTACCATTCCATGTACAGAAATGTCACTCCTACCATTTACACCACTGGTTTTCTCCTCATTTGCTTTACATTTTGGTTCATGCTTTTCACACAAAGGTACGAGGAAAGGAGTAAGGTGCTTTCATGTTTTTGAAAACTAATCAGAATATTACAATATCAATGCAATTAAAGAATTAAAAATATAATGATCTTATCTGAAAAGGTATTTCAATATACCACTTGGCATAATAATAGCAATTGAAAACTGTTTAGACCACAGTCTACTTGGCACTGGCTTATTTATCAACTTATTAATTTCTATTCTGTTTACAAATTAGAGGTAACGAAGGAAATCTCAAGGTGGTTTTGGTGGTTTTTTTGGGGGGTAGGGGCTAGTTCTGGCTTCAGCCACTTTCCCTGCAACCAGGAAGACTCCCATGGAACAATAAAGGACTCCCTGTTACACTATTACAGGAGATGAATTGTATTAACCCCTGCCCTTCCCCATTGTACTTGCTGCCCACTGAAAACAACAACAGAATTACTAAAATCCCACACTCTCTAATGGGATGATAATAGGATTCAGAGGCCATTAGGGTAAAGGCAATCCATATTTTACAGTTTAATAAGCTCTTGCTGAAGATGCTGGATCCCTCTTCAAAGCCAACAATTACTGAATGCGTATTAACAAATCCTGTCAAGGCCACAGAATGCATTCGAGGTGAAGTCAACAGCTCATGGTGACAGACTTGAAAAATGTGTGCAGAAAAATGAAATCACTTCAATTGAAATAATTTGTAATTTTACAGTGATACTGGTTATTACTGTCATTTCATATTTCTTTACATCTAAATGTCATAGTTACTCAAGTTTGCACATAATTCTCTCAGAGTTCGGGGGTGTTTGTTTTAGAAGGCATGCACTTTCATTTTGTTTTCTAAGCATATACCTCTTGTCACAAAGAAATAAAACACTGAACACGGAACTATGGGACCAATTGAGGAATGAAATCAAGTTCTCCACAGTCACAAATAATCAGAGACAACTTTTTAATATTATGATTACCTACTAGGCTGTAGATTCAAAAGAACACAATTTTCTAATAGCATGCCTTGAAATACAGGGTGAAAAACAAACTCACTCTGCCCACTGTTAACCATTCTTTAAAAACACTGCTTGATGTACTTTTGAAAGCTGAATGTGTTCAAGATTTTCCTAGATCCTTTTAAGACAGAATCATCTATATTTTTGCTGTATCCAGTTACTCCCCATTGCCTTGTGTAACTGACTGGGGATACAAAGAACAGTCCCAAGAACATCAAGTCCACTCCTTATATTCCTGAAACTAAAAATACATCTCACTTGGATACCCACCAGAAGTGCTGTTGGATCTAAAATCCCACTTTTCACTATTCTTTTGTTTACATTTCTGAAAGAAGGGAAAAAACAAACAAACAAACAAACCCCAAAAAACCCCAAAACCCTACCAATTAAAACAGCTGTGTTTTTTAGTAGAGATAATTCTGAGACTCGATTTTGCCACCCCCCTCCCCAAACATTCATGCAGTTCTCAGTGAGGCAGATAAAAACCATTGGATCTACAAATATGCACCATTGCTGCTATAATAATTCTGTGCCTGAGAGGTCATAATCAGACAAGCACAACAAGAGGAAAGCAAAATAAAATATATCATCATAAAACAACTAAAACCAAGGGCCTGCTATCATTTCACACTCAGAAAGTCAACCTCCACAGTTTTATGTTACAAACACACATTTAATGAAAATTGATTTGGTAGTTTTTGGCGTTTTCCTATTTCTCCAAAACCTCCACTTCCACATCTTTTGCTTTTTCTAATTCATAAAGGAAGTTTTCAGTACATGCCAAGAACGGTGGGGCAAGAATACCAGAATGACTCTGCAACACTTTAGCTCTGTTAAAACAAGTTTTGTACACTCCTTTGAAAGATGCCTTCCAAAGCACCAAGGGACATCACAGAGAATTTTGAAGCACAGCTTCCAGGCAAACTAACAAAAATAACTAGAAGCCAAGTGAAAAAGGAATTGATGACCTAACTAATTCTATGGCAGGAATTGTCCTATCAGAGTGTAATTACAACACAAATAGAAGATACCCAACACCACCCAAAGAGCCTCTCTGAAGGGAGAAAGGGAGGGCATATTAAGCCACTCATTTCTCAGGATCTTTGTATAAAGACAGATTTAACACCTAACTCCATTTAAATCCAACCACACTGCTTACAATAAAACCATACAAATATGTAGTTGTAACACAGCCTGGAATCAGCATTTTTGTTTATTTTAGACAGTGTGGTTGGGCAGCAGCTGTCAGCATCTTCAAAGACACTAAAGCCCATGTGTAACCACAGTGCTGTAGAGGGAGTGTTAAAGGTGTGTCAGCACACTTTCCCATCCATGCCAGTGTGCCTTAAAGCACTTGTGCTGCAGCACCATCATCTATCAAACCGAGCAATAATTAGTGTGCTATGGATACATACCACCCAGTCTCACTTCTTGAGAACTACTGAATTTTCTTTCTAGACTAAAGGTGAAAATCTCTCATCAATGGTTGGTGAATTAATTCTTGGTGAGTATGGTGAATTTTTACAAGTGTTTTGTTTTCATGTCACATGTCTTAAGAAGATGAGGAACAATGTGATGTTAGTAAAAACAAAGAAGGAGGGGAAAACCACAGTCTAGACAGTATTGAAACCAAACATGCTGAGCAGGTGCCATCATGGCATTGTCTCTATGAATCAACACATAAGTGAATCATTGCTAGCAGAATGCCAGAGTCATGAAGCTTATTATCTGTGTTCACTGCAGTGAAGTTGGCTTTCTGTACCCTCTTGGTGTAATACAGACAGAAAAAAAATAAAAATGAAATAAATCAATGCCACAAGGTAATCAAACAGTTTATCATTCTTCTCCAGAAAAAATGGAAACATAAAACAGTGTATTTGTGTATGTTCCACAATCAGAGGGGCTGGAGCAGGTCCAGGGAAGGGAGCAGAGATGGGGAAGGGGCTGGAGCAGCAGGAGAGGCTGAGGGAGCTCAGTCTGGATAAAAGGAGGCTCAGAGGGGACCTTCTGGCTCTGCAAGTCCCTGCCAGGAGCGGGGAGCCGGGCTGGGGTTGGGCTCTGCTCCAGGGAACAGGGACAGGAGGAGAGAGAATGGCCTCAAGCTGGGACAGGGGAGGGGCAAGTGGGACATCAGGAGGGATTTCCTCACTGAAAGGGTTGTCAGGCATTGGAACAGTCCACCCAGGGAGGTGGCGGAGTCACCAGCCCTGGAAGTGTGAAAGAAACAACAGGACACGGCATTAGTGCTCTGGTCTAGTCGACAAGGCGGTGTTTGGTCAAAGGTTGGGCTCAATGACCTTAGAGGTGTTCTCCTGCCTTAATGATCCTGTGAAAGGAGAACTTAAAAAAACACTAGGACCTTCAACCACAAACGATCAGTTCATTCGGAAGATGGCACGTTAGAAGTTAGTGAACAAAGAATAAAGCAATTTTTTAAGGCTGGCCATGGTTAATTGGGTAAATGCGAAAAGAAAATGTATTGGTTGCACTGAAGCCCTGATTTGCTTTGCATTTGACATATGATCTCTCAAAAGACCACTTGAATTTTTATTTCAGCCATTCTAGAAGATCCTCTCAGAAAAGGTAGGAAGGAGATGCAATATAATGAGCTGTAATACGATAATCATGGTTTGGATTTCTGTCAAGTTACTCAGAACGCAAATGAGCATTTATCAGGAATTGGCCCAAAACAAATAATTTACACTCATTTCCACAACAAGACAGACATGATTCTCTTCCATTCAGCTCTTTGTTAACTCTGATTAATTGCTTCACTTCCAAATTTCATTAGAAACATATTCATCTTTTCCAGGTAGCAACAATTGATATGCTGCATCTCAAAGTCTCACATCAGAGAACCGAACAGCTGCCCATTCCTTACATTCTACTGACCTCTAGAGACTGTATGTATATATGTATAGCACATATACATTATTTATGTCCATGTACACATACCAGAGCAATGGTACAATGGACTGACTTGAGAGAAATCTACAGGCAGTTATTTGATGTTACAGTTTTTACTCCAACCACACATTGTTCTTGGAAAGGTTTCCTGTGTTTTCTAGACATGCAGAATCTCTTGCTTTCCCTCAGCTCCCCTCCCTCTTCTCTTTGTGTCCTTCCAGCACAAACACCCCATGTCTTATCTGTTATGTACAGGATGAGGCTACAAGTACAAATATCAATACAAATATTGAGATAATCCAGGACTCATTTAAGCATCAATGCCGATGGGGAGAGAGTGCTACAAACCAGACACTGAGTTACTGAAAAACAGACCTTATTGTACATGTGGAGAGGAGACCAGTCTCTCACACAACTCAGTATCAGCACTTCTTTCCCCCACCAAATGAAAACATCTTGCAGCAGATTCCTTGTCTCCATTTTGCTGCTAGGGTGGAAAAAAAAAACCAAAACAAAAACCAAAACACCACAGCAAACAAACAAAAAAACCACCAACCAACCAAAAACCACCAAACCCAAAACAACAAAAAAAAAAACTGCAAAAGCCTGTGTTGAGTTTGACATTTAGACCAAGCAGAAAGGGCTGAAGGAGTTGGATTTGTCAACTAAAATCTATTAAAAATAGACATTTAATCCAATAATAAAGAGAAATGAGGGGAAGAGAAAAGACTATGTGCTGCCCTAACATTGTTAGAATTACTACCACTGTTAAGAGCCATTACTGTGGGGTCAAATATAACAAAAAACAGTACCACAAATAAATACAAAATTAACATGTGAAATTTGAAAGGCAGATCCTTTGTATTCAGTTCCATATCAAAATTCCTGGAAACGTACATTGGGTTTTCTAATGTTTCATAGCGAAGGACCACTCCTGAGGTACTTTACTATGATTTTATTCTCTGGAATCTCACAAAGGTAAGTTTAGGAGAATGATCTGGAAAAAAAATGCCCTACTTCAAAAAGTTTCAGTTAAAAAGCCTTATAATCATGAGCTACAGGTTGAATTTTATTAAATCAATATAAGTTATACATAGCAACTGAACTCTGTATCTTCAAAAATCGCATGCATAGACTAAGAATAGTTTTAGCTAACTATATTCTGCACAATACAGCTAAAAAAAAGCCTTTACATTGAGTTACTCAGGAGTTACTTCAGCATAAACAAGGAAAATATATACAGCTATGCCTTTTCCCCTGCAAGATTCTGAAGACATTTTCACTGCTAAATCCTACTTCTATTTTCTTAAATCATTTTTATTCACATATTTTAATGAGACTATCACAATGATGGAGCAAATGATACAGATGCATTTGAAACAAGCTTCACAAGTAAGTCATTAAATTACTATTACCTGCAGTCCATTTTCCTATGCACATATCACAGCCTTTTATTTCCATAACTTACTGCAGACTCCTAGACATCCATTCTTCCTTGGCTCCAATAATGTGAGACTAGCTATGTATTTTTAAATTTCAAATGGGCTTAAAATACATGGATTCAGATTTTTGTGTTTGTTTATACATAAATTATCAGCCAGAGACAAATCTAGAAAGACAGTGCTGCTGCTACTGGAAAATGTGGCACTAAACTCAGCTGTGGCCAGACTTATCTACCCTTTTCAGCTATTCTGAGCTTTCCATACTGCACTCCCAAATAAAATTCCAGCATATGAGTATGCTTGCTTCTCTCTTCATGACTTTGAGAACTGAGAAATACAAAGATAAAAGTTTATTCCTTAGGGCTATGTTGTGTCATAAGCCTTTAAACTGAATTTTCCAATGTTTTCAGCAGGGAATTCTCTTTAGGAACTCACGACATATTACAATCTTTTAAACTAAATTGCACACCATTTCATTGAACTGACAAGTCTGAGAGTAAACTGAAGGCACGAGAACACAGTTCTGGTAATGCTCGCACAGGCAGGCTTATTTTTCTGAATGACACAGAACTGCAAAAATGCAAAAGTGTTTGTGAACTCTTGGCCATGCCCAGCTGAGATGTCACAGCATTCAATGGCCATGGCTACTTGCCTGTAAAACATCAGGAACTACTAAGTCTGAGGAGGAAAACAAACAAAATCCCAAAAATAAACAACTACACAATTATTCAATAAATAAATAAAGCACTGACACTTCCTAAATCGTCCTCGGGAAATGTAGAAAAAAAATTCACTTCTGCATATCAAGTATGCAAACAGGTTTCTGAAGGATAAAGAATTGCCTTAGCATGTACACAGTTGTCAACTTGAGCAATAAATTAAAGAAGCAGAACATTAAGGAAAACCTCTACTGGTGACAGCAAACCTGTGCAGGGAAAAACCCAAAACATCAACCTAAAACTTGTCAGATTAAAAAAATTGAGGCCCACATCTGCAAAACCCCTTGAAAATACTAACCCCAAATTACAACAAAGACTACAATGCAAATGATGTGGGAGATGGCTGCAGAGATCAGCCACACATTTTTCTATCTGCATTTTTTTCCAATTACAAGCAGAAGCTGAAATTTTCTTACATGCTAAGTGGAAAACCAAATAAGGCCCTGCTGCTCTATATTATAAAATTCAGTGAAATACAGTCATTTTTATTCTAAAAACTGATATCTCTTCTCTAAGAGAACTTCAAATAATATTTTTTAATGTACAAATAGGTACAAACCACTTGCACCCAGAGATCACATTTTTTATCACAAGTAGCCCAAGTTCTGCATGTTTACCCTGCTTTTCATGAAAAGCTGGGATTAAAGAAACCAACACAACACACATTAGTGTTTTGAATCTGAAATCAGTTACGGTGGATGATCGTCTTCAAAAATAAATATTCCCACAGATAGAGGTCAGTGGTTGCCTGAAATTGCATCACTTAGTGCCTGTATACTGAAATCCTCATGTCCTTTGGGATTGCTCCATCCTTTTATCAGATTAATTAATAAAACAGCAGTTTTAGCATAGAGCACCACAGTTTCCTAGTCTCACATTTGCCATCAGGTACTCTACAATTTATTGATCTCAGACTCATTCCAGGGTTTCTCTTGGAATTTAATCACTTAAGAAGATGGTAACTCAATTGTTCACCGTTAAAACAAGTACACATAAAATAATATACAAATTAAGAGAGCAGGATTTTTGTGTCTTTTAATTATCCTATGTGTTGATTTGGCAAGCTCTGGCTGTTCTCAAAGGAAAGCAACTTCATTGCACTGGATTTCTAATTTTGAAGTTGTATGGACATAATTTCATCATTTGTAATAAAACATTTGTATTTTTGTGGTTGTATTACAGAAAATCAAACAAACAAAAAACCCAAACCAACTTATAGGAATAGTCTTTCACCACTTCCTCTAAAAAAAACCACATGTCAAAGAATGTTAGTACTAGTGATACAATTTTAAAAGAGGTAAGTGAAAACTAAAGGCCTTAAAAGAAAACAGGTGGTTGTACCTACATGTGCCTCATTTCAGCACATGCATCTCTTCAGGTTTTCAGAGGGAATAGGACCTAAGGTAACGATGTAAAAAATTATTGGTCTCCTATTATGAAACTACCAACAGTCTTGAGGTTTTCCTTTGGCTTCTGTAATCTCCCTGCATTTCTTTCTCTGGATGAAGTAATCTTTACCCTGCTCTCCAGCAACATCTACTGGAACATCAGTAAAATGCTGCTATTTCTATTAATCTCCCATTTAACATCCACCAGGGCAGAGTTTGCAAAAGCCAAAAAGAGAGATAAATGCTCTGCATTCTGGGCTCAAACAGATCAAGGTGGTTTGTCTTCAACCTTCTAGTTTTCTGCCATTTCATAAGGAACAAAGTCTTCATGACTAATTCATATCAAAACCCATCTACCATTTACATTCAGATGTACTTGAATTAAGGCACAAAATATCATTAAAAGTACCACATTAGGTTCAGGGCTTCAATTTCTGTCAGGGAAGTTATCCTTAATTTCAGTCTGATCCAAAAGGCGTGTCGACAGAACTGAAGCACGAAAAGAGCTTGGAAGAACATACAGAAACATTACAAAAGGCGAAACAGAGGCGTGATGGCAAAACTATAGTTAAAAAGCAAAAACATCTGCAACAAAACAGTGAAACATTGACAAGTTGTTTTATCTGATTTCAAGCCCCTATTGGTGGGGGGGAAATAATAATAAAAAAAAAAAATCTGTCCCTTCCTATGAGGATGAACACGTGTGATTAAACTACCACCCAAGGTGAGCAGTAAGGCGTGAAGTCCTCCTTCACTGATGGGAGACTCAGCTTCCCCGGGGGCTTCCTCCTGCTCAGCTGTGTGGTGCCTTGTCACTGCCTATCCTGTAGGATCAGCCCCTGCAAACACACACAGAAGGCACTGCCATGGAATCGTGCGAGGTCCGGAGCGCTGCGCATTCCTGGGGACAGTGGGGGAAACTTGCACCGAGAGCAAAGTTCTCCAGCGAACACGCTCATTGCAATCCGCAGTGTGCTCGTCTGGGGGTCTGCAACGTGAAATGCTGCCTTATCCAAAGCTGGTTACTCTGTGACAGCGTTCCAAGTTAGCTGTTCACAGCCCTGCTTGCAGGAACATCTAGGAAGTGCTCCACCTAAAATTAACTCTGATCGCTACAATAGTATTTGCTATCCTCCAAAGCCCTGGCAATGGTCTAACTATCCTTGTCTGCTTGCTCACTTTTTAGTGTGACAATGAAATCCAGACCTGCTGCTCAGAATCCCTTCGTCCTATTTTGACTCAGTTTACTGATACAGGGAGCAACTGCAAAACACAGGAGAGAAAAAAGGCACCAAAACCAGTGAAGACACAAACAGAAGTCCCAACAGTTCAATATTCTAGTTGTGAATAAAAAGCACTAACCAGCATATAAAATTTTTAAAACAATTAAAATTATTTCTTCCTTTGGAATCCCTATAAAGCCTCAGTATATTTTTATAGAGAATAAAAGGGCACGTTTCCCCAGTCTCCAAACCCTTTTGGCTATAGAATTTTATTTTATCACAAGACACTAGTCCATGGGTTTTGCCTGATAAATCAGCTCCTCTCAATAACTGTTAAACAGAAAGCCCTTTATTGTAATCCAAGTGCACTTGTGGACAGCACTTTCAGAGTTAACTCCATTTGACAACTGACATAAATCCATTATTCTAATTTGGTGATCTGCTAAACACAGATGCATTTTATGAGTTTTAGTCACGTATTTCATTCAGGATGCTACTTAATCTCAATTTACAAAACGTAAACACGAAATAGGTTTTACAGTATGTCTGAAAGGGTATAGCTATTCATCCGATGAAATGCCAGGCAAACAAGCCATATTCACCTAGATCTAAACTCAACGCTCGATTTTGCCTTACACAGTAAATAAGTAAATTATTTTTTTTAGTTTAGCTGTTGCAATCAAATTGCAGAATGCAAGCTCCCCGAGGGTTCTAAGACTCAAAAGCCTCCCTTACACTGCGATTTAAGCACTGAATTTAACCTTAAGCAAAGTCCAGCTTTCACAAAAGCCGGCTCTCTGATTTGATACACAGGAAAAAAGAAGGGGGGAAAAAAACCAACAAGCATTCAGCGTAAATACAGCATCTCCCCAGCCCCGTTTCTAATTCAATTTCTAGCACCCACTTTACATCTTAAACAAAAGGAATCTGCTACCACACCGACGCTGCCTCTTGCTGCAGCCGCTGCCTCAGTTCCAGCCCGCTGAAAATCCCCCGCTCCGAGCCGGCACTCCATAAAACACTCGCAAATCCAGACACTTCTTACCTGCCTCAGTTGAAGGCTTCCTTCCCTTGTTAGCAGTATGAAGCATCCTCCAGCCTTCCCAATCCTTAGCACCGGCCTCAAATTGCACTGCTAAGTCCCCCTCACCTTCCCCCCCCCCCCCCCCCTTT
>VXAU01003238.1:1441515-1491833 GCA_013399695.1 Formicarius rufipectus | reverse complement strand
TCCCCCCCCCCCTTTTTTTTTTTTCTCCGCAAGGAAACGCTTATCGAGAGTGATTAGTTTCTGCTGTCCCTTTTAAGTCCCTCCTGCGGGAAGGAGCCGGGGAGCGATGTGACGCCACCTTTTAATCTTGTGCGAGAGCGAAAAGGCAGGGAAGGAGCGCTCGATCAAACTGAGCTTCACACATGACTAAAACTCGGCGGAGAGGCTGCGAGCTCTGGCTGAAGCACCACTAGGCGAGAGTGTAAGAACAGAGAAGAGGGGAGAGTCAATGAAATGTGACAACGTATGTGCATCAAAGACGGGGAAAGAGGGAGAGAACAATGAGAGAGAGAGAGATCGCGACAGCAGCGCGGGGAAGAGGAAGAATGGGAATGGGAGGGAGAATGAGCAGGAAGGAGAGAGGAGAGTTTAGAAGGAAAAGAATTCGCAGAATAAAGCCAAAGTGTCTGGCAGCTTCTGTTTTTATCTCAGTGAGCATGACATGCTGCCTCTCTCATTTAGCAACGCATTCTTGTCTCTTCCAGGTTGGAAAACTGAGATAATCACAGCGTGCCTCGTTTTCGCCTGACTGGCAAGACTCGTGTGCAGTATACCTGAGATGTCCCCCAACCACCTCCTGGAGGTGCATCTATGTGCAATTAAGTTCATATATTCATTAGGAAAGACACCTCCTCCCACCCCCAAAATACAGGAGCTGCTAAATTCCACATCAATACACAATATAGTTTGACTGGCAGATGGAATTCTACTTATAACTACTAACAAACTGCCCCTGATAACAAATGACTGAACAAATGTTTAATGTTGATAACTGAGTTTTCATAGCAACAAAATATATTAGCATTGATAAATCTGTTTGGTTTTTTTGGTTTTTTTTTTTTGTTTGTTTGTTCGATTTTTGGGGTTTTTTAAGGTATTTTAGACACTTTTTACCTTTTAATTTTTAGATGACATTGCACTGAGTGACAGAAAAAGAACAAATATGACCAGGAACTAACACTTTTAAAGGACTCCATAAGAGATAGGTTCAAATTCCCAATATTTTTAAAGGAATTCCTAGCTAAAATCTAAAGTTTAAATTTAATCATGAATTCCTACTAATTTAGAAAATATACAAGTCCTCATACAAGTAGGTTCCTTTTCATGCAGGATGCGTGTGTAGATGATTTGGTTTTTAGGTTGATTGGTAGATTTTTCTGACTACAGATACCATATGTAACATCAGGACAGCTTCTGTAATTCACTTGTTTTTTTTAAACTTTTACCTTTTCATGGTAAAGGCAAATAAGTTTTTTGCCAACTGGCTGTTGGTCACCTGGCACACATGGTACTTGTCTGCAGAACCAACACAAGCCCACAATCAGACCTGGCTGTTACACGGAGATGTGGAGAAACCGGGAAAAAGAACAAACCTTAAAAGAACAAATATCCTCTTTGCAGAACCCTACTTGGGACTCCCCATGGATCCTGCCACCTCAGCTCAGGGCAAAGGAAGGACCATATCAGTGACTTGAGATCTTGCAAGTCTGAACCTAGATCCGACCTGTCCAGCATGCTGTTGTGTCATCTTGTGCAAGTCACACAGTGCTTCCTTCAGGGATCTGTGTCTAAAGGTACCAAGCTAGCTTAAAATAAATGCTTTAACAGCTCTACAAGGCTATGTATCCTCTTTTGTACGAGTTTTGCAATTCCAAAGGTGAGGTTATAAAGATGATTATCAGGAAATCAGTGGTGAATTTCAACACCCAGTACTTATATATCATTATTGTACCAAAAAGCTTTCAAGAATTAGTGTTTTCTCATGAATGCTTGCCACCAAAATCTCACCAGAAACCATTTGGTCAGATAGAATCCAGTTTTCATATTCATATAGCAAAACTTGCAAAACCAATCTTTAAGCTTGCAAACTGTCCCATATCCCATACCCACCGATGTATCTGTGATGGCCTCAGTGTTTCACTTTTTTTTTTTTTTGTCCCTGGGGGACTGACAAACACAGAAAATCAGATTCTCACTAACGTTGTGCAATCTTCAACATGTGAGCTTAGAGTCAAATTTAACATTAGGAGAAAAATATTAGTAAGACTAGGCTTTTAATCCTCTCTCTCTACAGTATTTTCTGACCTAGCACTGGAGCAGTCTGTGTGATGGATCAATTATTTCTCCCGTGCTCGGCTGGTGTAAGGAATCCAATGGGTTTCTTACACTGCTTTCTGGAAACAAACAACATCTGAAAATTGAGGGGAGGGAACAGTAAGATGAGAGAGCAATAGAGATTCATGTGTTCAGTCAATACAAATTTTTCTGGAGTGTTACTAGTAAATACTCTAAAGTGGCTGTCTACCCTGCAGAAATAAAACAAGCACGAAGTCCCAAGTTCCTCCAAGAAGCCCCTCTGCCTATGCAGTATGTGCACAGGCCTGTGCACACTTAAAATTAATAACAGGAACAATTAGGAAGAGATCTTTCCTGTTTCCTACTCATTTTGTATTTTCTCACCCTTTTTGGTAAATTGCTTTCCTCATGCAAGTCATGATAACAAGTTTCCACATCTCTTACAAGGTACTAGATCATATCCATGACAACAAAATGCAAACATCTATACATACTTCCAGAAGTATGTATTCATTCTCACAGGCCTATCTACAAATTCACAACAGAATGAAGCCCCTGCCTTTGCATCCAAGGTCAACAAAACACTTGGAAACATGCATGCAGTTTGTTTTCATCAAAGATGTAAGACTGTGGTGAAAACCAAGCACAAGCTTATACACTGAATAAATAAATTGTTTTCTACAAGAACTGACCTTGCGTTTGAACTAAGAATGTTTGGACACTGAACTACTTGACTCCTTAGTGCTCCAGTGAGCAAAGCAAGTTATTCTCCTATGGAGGCAAGTTATTCTATAAATCAGCCACATTTCCATAAGACAGGCAAGGCTTGGAGGAACATGAATGGGAAAACTGTATTTTACAGCTGTTAAATGTGCTTCCACTTAAGCTTCTTCCAGTTGTACTGCAGCAGCATACCAGCAACCACACCAGAGAACATTACAAAATAACTACACACAGAAATGTACTAGTAATGCCATTTTATGCAGAGATATAAATAACTAATTTCCAGCCTTTTTTTTCCCCCTTAGACTTTCACCATTACAGAGAAAATAGCTAACTCGAAGCTTTCCCTCAGTCTTACCTGAGGAAGCCAAGCCAACTTTAAGTTTAATCACAGAAAACCTCTTAATCCCTTACTTGTCTTCTCTACTAGAAATGTGAATGGTTCTTCTATTTGCTTTAGGTCTAGGAAGTCATTAGCCTGCATGCAAACACATACCCTGTGACTCGAAACTTGTGTCCTAACAACACTCAACATGTTGTATTGTTTCGATGTTGCTGAATGCCCACCCCGACCCCCTCCCAAGAAAATACGGTGTTACGGAGAACAGAATCATCATGACAGCAAATTATGGAGAAATAAAGTGACAAACGACTACAAATGTCCTGATATTCATTGACTTTGGAGCCAAATTAAAGCCTCTGGTTATGCAAGAGAGCTCATGACCATTTCCCTCCGTCCAATATCCTTCTGTATTTTACATCTAGCAAAGACTTTCCCTGCCAATTATCTAGTTGAGTGACACAAACACAGAACTAATTTTTCCAAGTTTTTGGTTTTGTTTCCTCTGTTTCAGACATGAAGAAAGACTGCCTGAAAGCATTTTGTTTTTTCCCCAGTTACATCCAATGATTTAATAAAACACACCACCTTTTTTCCCCCCACAAGCCCTGTTTCAGTCATACCTTTGGATCTCTTACAACACAACCACTATACAAGCAGAGTGGCACATTGAGGCCCTTCATTCCTCCCCAACCTCCCTTCCCTTGTCTGATCTGCTCAGTGCTCAGAGGACATACAAAAGTAGTACAAGGGCTAGAACTGAGGCACAGCACACAAAAAACCCCTTGTGTCTTACATGGTCTACACTGAACTTCCCAGCATCCAATTTACAACAAGAAATGCAACTGGTGTGGTAAAAAGTGTCAGGATCAGACATAATTTTACCGGTGAGAGGCACAAGATAAAGACCTTGCACAAGCACTAGATACACACAACAGCCTGGCAGGGTGAAGAAAAACTGATGCTCTTGCTGGTATGAATTATAAAACCACTTAAATGCTGTTTTTTGAGCATAACTGAATACATGTGATAGCATCATTATAAATTAAAACTGTTTATGACCTCCATTCGGTCCAAACACCACAACCTTACTCACTATATGCATGGCTGAACAAATTGATCTATGACTGCCTATGTTACATGATAGAAGGGATAGCCAAGTGTTCTGCAAAGGAAACAAAAAGAAAATACCAGCAGAAGCAGCTTGTAATGAGTCATGCAGATTCCTTAATGGCTACTAAAAATAATCTTTGATTCTTATCATTGTCAACTCAGTAAGTTATAATAACTAATACCTACGTTTTTATTTTGTTTACATAGTTAATTTGTAGTTTCCTCTATTTCATAAAAATAAGCGTTAATATATTTTGAAACCAATCATTTCATGAATGAAAGGAAATCAGTACTTTTGTAAATTTTGCTAAAATAGGAGATAATCAGTATGTTCTTGGTTATTTGGGAACACTAATTTCAAAGGACATGTAATTCCACCCCGCCCTTGTATTTACTTATAAAACCATGGAGGAATATGCATTAAAATGACATTTCAAAATCCAGACTTCTGTGGCACCAACTTGTTGTCTGCCTTGTACATTTCTGTTTAGAGTGTTTACTCCAATTACAGTCACAAATGCTAAAGCCTTTTAAGACTGCCCTCAGTGCATCAAACAATTCCTGCAGTATCTCCCACAGAAGATAAACATTTTTTTTTAAAACAGCAGCAAAACAATGACCTTCACATGTGCCTAAATGGCAGGCAGTTCACGTGAACCCTCTGTGCCTCAGTTAACATGGGGGATGGAAAGATTAATTTGTCTCCACGATTCAGGTGTGCCCGCCATGATATCAGCCTACCATGGGCTGAGTGCTCCTCTGCCTTGTAGAGGCAAGTTCTGCTTGCAAAGACCAAGGCTGGCTTCCAGGAGAGCACTGTGTGCAGCTCCTAAAGGATTTTCTTCACAACTAGATAATTTAAGTTCTCTACAGGAAGTACAAATCTTCACTGAGACAACAGAGTACACTGCTTTACTGAGTGTACAATTTATTTCAGAGTACAGGGCAACGCAGAGCCTGAACAAAGACTAGTTTTCCTGCCCAGTCCTCTGAATTAATATGCAACATTCATGCCTTAAGTATACCCTTGAGTATTCAGTACTACTTTGAGCCACAGCTTTGAAGATTTGTTGGTTTCCTATGCACTAACTTGACCTATATTCAGGCTGACTTCTATTGTGAGATTATTTCTGCTATGAATTCAGTTCCAGATTCTATAGACACTGCTTTGCTACACCTATGATACAGATGGCAAAAAGCAGTAGGGTGTCAACAAACTCAAAGGCCACTGCTGTCATTCTCTAATAACTAGGGTCATCAAAAAGCCTTTTATTCTTGTGGGCTGATCTTGACACAAGCATATTTCCTGGGTAATGTGGCAGCACAAAACCAAACCTATAAAACTCTGTAAATTGATTGTTTCTGTCAGGGTCCAAAGACCTGTTGCCCTTCAGGAGCTGAGTTTGATCGGCGTCATGAGTCAAGGATGCCTAAAACTGAAAGAGATGATCAAAAAATGAAGAGGGTGGGGAGTGGAATTAGTAACTTTGTATTTTATTTTAAGAATGAAGTTCCAAGATGAAAACAGGAAAATAGTGCTCCATCTCTAATGAAGGACACAGCAGAAGAAGTGAAAAACAGGAACAAAAGTCTGTCTTTTTTAACACTCACTCTTTGCTCACTCAGGTCCTGATCCACAGTTTTGCACCAGAACTCCACTTCTCATATGTATATAACATATTTTCATATTTAAAGCACCAAGGTCTTACAGGATTAGGTCTTACCCTACTAGTAACACCTGAAAATTAATGTTACGGTTCAAACCGTCTCATGTAATGACCAAGAGAAGTAGTATACAGTAATAGAACACCTTGTTTCACAAAACAACATTGTCAAGCCCTCTAGGTTTATTAGGTCAGCTGAAAGACCCCTTGGAGCACTTCCATTTCTGCACATGTATAATAGACCCACAATGAACAGATACCTCTACAGCAACAGCCACCACAGCCATGCTGATGTAAGGAACACTGGAGACACTGCTAGACCAGCAATGCCATAACAACACCATCAAAATACAACTGCAGAGTCCCTATGTGCTGCCTGAATACGTGCAGAGCCTTACTCATCACATGAGTCAAGGGGTTCTTTTATTGAACAGTTTCATGCTGCATCTACACTATGACTCAAGCAAATTAGTAGATAAGAAAAAGGGTAGGCAGCTTCAAGAATGTCTGGTTTATTCCCTGTCTGTTGTGGTGCAGAATGTAGAGCAAAATTCCACAAAGAAGGGTTCACATGGCATATAAAAGCACCCTTAAACCCCTCTTCTTGGCGTTCCTTCACCTCCCATCAGACATAGGACACTGGTTTTGATGAACCTGTAGTATGAGCCAAAACACTTGTTCCTCCCTTTACCCCTGTCACACCACTAAGAGAACACACAGTTAAGCAAAAGAAAAAAACCAACCTGGAACATGTGAAGTACTGATGAAAATGTTGAGAACAGCAAGAGTTTGACATGATTGACTCTTGAGAATGTTAAGATAAAGAATTTTAACTAAATTGTTAAAAAGATAGAGAAAAGTTAAAAAAAGTATATGCATGTTAAAAACATTATAAAAACCAAACATGACATTATATTAGAGATGATTCAAACTTTAAAAATATTTAACTGCACATTTTAGGTTTGGTTTTATGACAACAGTTTTGCAGCTCTGAAACACAACCAGATCAGATTCTAAATAGCAAGATATGGTTTTTTAGGTATGTTCATTCTCTTAAAAATATCCATAGTAAGTAATTTGCTGTATTTAAAAATAATCATAATTTAATAATAGCATTCAATTTTTCTCCCCCTACCCTTGATTTTTTTTTTCTTTAGAATATGCAGGTTTTGATTCCATGGAAACTCAACTGAGACTGTGCCATTTCTTCCACTTGGCTGAGTAAGAGCATTGGTGAACTATCTGGCTGTTATTTGAAATGTTCTTCAACTTTATGAAGCCAGAGTCATTAAAGCAAAAAGTTTCCTGTAAACAGCTCCTGAGAGTAGAAAAGTAGTTAACAAAAAAGGAAGAGTTAACTATTTTTACTTTTACTGTTCTTAAGCCAACCAGTTTATAACAGCTATTGTCATGTTCAACATTCTCTCTCCTGTGACAATCACAGATAAAATTCAAAACTTCCCTTATCACTCAATGCTCTTTTACATTTACCTGATCTCTAAGAAATTTGGCATAAGACAGTACAGTCTCAGATACTGAAGCACTCATCCTAATGTGCACCAAAAGCACAATATTTAAGAGGTGTAAACTTGAAAAAAAACCAAAACAACAAAAAAACAGAGACAACCTTAGAGTCCTCAAATTGTTTAATAACCTTAGTTTCCTCTTTCCTTGAGCCTCCTGTTTCGTTTTGTTTGGGGTTTTTTAATGACTTTCTAAAATACACTTCTCCCTATGAGTCAGTACACTTTGCCTATGAAGGGAGTATAGAGTAAGACAGTAAAAGATGTTTTGAAAACTACTCTTGAAAACATCAGGGAGGAGTACTAAAACATTAAAAAACCAAAAAGACCTTCCCCCCCCCGCTCCATTTTTCTCTGTTTAAACTGCACTTATTGAACTCTATGGACAAACATTTGGATCCCTGAAGAAGTTTTATAAAAACTTATTCATTATAGATTTTTTAAGGTTTCAAAGCAACTATAATAACATAAAGCAATACCACACTGCTGCTGCTTTGATTTTTCTTTTAGCATAAAGAATATGAGTGTAGTCATGCAATGCATAAATCATAAAGCATGTTACAAACACTCTGCTGCCCTTATCTCTATCGTAGCCCCTAGTTTTTGTCTCAACTCTAACAGATTTCCTGTTAACCAAATTCGCAGGCTATTAATTGACATCAACCCATACGTGTTCACGACAAAGAAACAAAATGTGTGAAGAAACACATAGTGCTGTGAATTGCATTTTCAAAACGCTTCTCAGTTTGATAAGAATTAGGCAAACCCACTCTGCCATCACAGGTAAGATCTGATCTAAGGCCTAAGCACTTCCAACACATTTTCTGGTATTCACTGAAATGGAAACACTTCTTTATGCTTATCAAGAAGTCCTTTAAGAGCAATGAAAGGATGTTAGTGAAATACTTTCAACACCTACCAACGCTTAAAGTTCACAAGACAAAACAAACATTTACCACAAAGATAGCAGGAAGAAAATGCTACTGCAGGATAAACCACCCAACACTAAAGATACAGACTCATTTCTCTTACTTACACTGCTGAAATGAAATCCATAGAAAATCAACACACAGCCTTACGTTTCTGGAGCTACGTGCCACCCTCAGGCAGCTCTAGCTGTGATAGTGGCCCACAGCAATTTGGGCTGCCCAGAGAAGCTCTGGAGAGGCTCAGGTTGCGGGGGCTGAGAGCTGCCAAGTGGCCACACCTGCCCCTTGTTAGCCATCCTGGCTTCAGCTGTCCCAAATGAAAGCAATCACCACCCCCCAGTGCAGGGACACCTAGACTGGGCAAAGTCACCGCCCCTGCCTGCTCCCCAGGTGCCACCCATCAGCGCTTTGCCTCCCCTTGGACCCTGCCCAGCCACCACAGCTGTGGCAAATCTACTACTTGTAGAACTGCTTATTTATCACATACCTCTTTGCCTAAAGGTCTCAAATCAGCTTATGGGATTAGGCAAGCACCCAAGTGCTCTGCTGCATGCTCTCTTCTTACAGAGATGGAGTATGCTCAGGTGTACCAGTGGTAAAGGTCAGTAGAGTGGCCGAGGCTGCCAAACTGGAGCTGTACCAGTCACCAACTGGGTAACACAAGTCTTGTTGTGATACTTGGTAACACAAAGTAAGGAGGATGCCAGTGCTCGAGCTATTCAGCTACCAACACTGTGCTTTGCCCCCAGACCATTAAAGCTGAGTTTAACACAGCTGGATGGGTGGTATCTACTGAGGGCTGGGATGCCGTGAGTTCCACTCTGGGGGCTTCCATTTCTAACACAGAGCTCCCTGAATGCTGAGGCTCTTTTCAGACCCAGCTTCTACACCCAAAGGTGCTCAGGCCAGAGCAAACCAAAGCTGGTTCCTTCCCCACCTGGCCCCAGCTGTACTGGGAGAAGTGGGGGGATAAGACAGAAATCCTGAGTCTTGCCTTGGTTGAGGTTTGTTGGTTTGTTTTTTTTAATAGACTCACCGAATGCTTTGAGTTGGCAGGGACCTTAAAGATCATCAAACTCCAACGTCCCTGTGGCGGGCAGGCACACCTTCCACTTGGGCAGATTTTCTCTTAGCCTTTTATTTGGTTGGGGGTTTTTTGGTGGTTTGACAGCTTGGTTGTTTGTTGTAGTGGTTTTTCTTTTGACCTGGCACCCGGCCCCCGCAGCTGCCGGAGGAGACCCGCTCCCGCGGCAACTTTCCACCTGACCCGCTCCCGTTCCCCGCTCCATCCATCACCCTCCCACCCCCGAGAAGCGCCTCGTGGCAGTCACAGCACGTACCTGCGGGCAGGGCAGGAGCCCCTGCGCTGCCTCCATCCTGCTCCTCACCCCGTGCGGGGCCGGGAGATGCGCAGGAGCCACCGGTGCCCCCGCAGGGACCGGCCCGGGGAGCCGCACCCGCACCGCCCCGGAGCGGACAGCGCACACCGCCCCGAGCACCCCCCGGGGGGAGCAGCGCAAGGGTTTCCCTTGGAATGGCACCAAATGAACATCCTGGGACAGCTGATGGGACGGAGCCAATGAACTTCTCGGGCGACCGCCCGGTGCCCGCAGCCACCGCAGGGAACAGCCTTACGGGATGCGGGACGGCGGGGAGCACCTGCCCGGGGAAGGGCAGAGCAGGGAGGAGCGGGGTGTGAGACAAAGCAGAGCTGACAGCGGCTGAACAGAGACAGAGCTCCGGCAAGAGTAGAGCAGAGACCCCTCGGATACCAGTTGCGGCTGAGATGTGCCGTGAATACCTGAGCGGCTCGGCCGGGCGCACCGAGCGAGGAGAGATGCCAAAGGGCCAACACTGATGGCAGTCCTGTCTCGCCACAGTCATCAGCGTGACAAGGCTGATGCTGTAGGTGCCTGAAGAAACAGATATTTTATTTTCTCAGAGAGTCAGGTATAGACTGTGGGCTTAGCTCGTGCATAAAAACCAAGATTAGCACAACTGATTGCTGCTAGTGACGTGAACAATTAATGTGTATAGTTTTCACTTTAGAGTTACCATTTTAAACACGGGATTACAGGGAATTTTTAAGTACGCTGATGCTGAATGAAAAAAATTGCTTTTTACATGACTCTGAGCTGAATGCTTTGAATGAAGTTATAATAAAATAAAACCTTATTAAAATTTAGTTGCTCCATTAGCCACTCGATTGCAATTCAGCAAGACCAAAAAAAAAATTTAAAAGCATACAAAAAAAGAGTAGAAAATTGAACAACAGAGGGAGACAGGGACATGCAGAACCAATACATATTCCAAAGAACAATATGTAAACATGGAAAGCTTTTGCTCTGGCTACGAAGGCCTCACTCAATATGGGACTGTTCAGTCTTTAAGCAAATCAATTACTTGGAATCTCATCCCAGCCAGTTTCTCCATGGCCTCAAAGTACACTGAGCTCACGTCTTTGGCATATGATTACCCCAGAATCCCAACACACTCTCCTGCCCACCTGATGAGCCCCCCTCTATGGGCCATAAAGAGCAGGACTGTGCTCTGTACCCAGGGCACACAGACCTTCCCACTGCAGTGCCCACTCCCTCCTAGGAAAGTACCTTTAGTCCAGGTACTAAAATTAAAACAAACAAACAAATCACAATCAACCAACCCCTCTTGGAAAAGGCAGAGATGAGAGCCCTGACTGACCCTCCACCTCTCAGTCTGTCGGCACAGGTGACAGATGCTGCCTCCTCCCATCCCTGTGCTCACGGAGGGGAAGGGAGGTTGCATCTATTTCGGTTATTAAGTGGATAATGACTCCATATGCTGTCCTGCAGCCAAGCAACAAATAAAAATCATAATGCCCAGGCCAAATAACTTCCTTGGAATCTAGACACATTACTGTGTGTAATTCCCTTCTTAATGGTTATAAACAGACCAGAGCAATATACAAAAATAACATTCTACACAGATGCATGATTATAATCAACTATGTATGACATTTCTGTGCCATTTGGGTTAACTTTCAACAGCATTCTAACAGAGCTTGTAATTTTTCAGGTAATATCTTGCTTCAGTAATTTTATTTCAAAGTAGAAAACAACACCTAAGGTTACAACTCTGATAGAGTTATAGAAGCCATCCCAAATCAAAAAGAAGTTTTTGTTTTTTTTTTTTTTAATTTGCAGTAGAGATGTCCCAAAAAGCCACAGGACTATTACTGACAACTTATTTCTTCTGTGGTGACTAGAAAAATAGAATGCAAACAGTAATATTTTCGTTGTTTAGACAAGTTACGTTGAACTCCCAGGAGTCAGTGTGTTAAAGCATGCAAAACCCATGACTGAAACTGAGCCTTGGAGATCAAATCACAGCTCAGTTTCAGATTCACTGCTGGATCCTGGGAAAGACAATTATCTTTGATGTGGTCAATTTTTTTCTGTTCACATAATGGTGGTAATGATACCTCATAGGACCCATTTAAGGGTTTAGTAACTAATGTTTACACAAAATTTTCAAGTTGCTAATTATGATTATTTAGCTAAGTGTTAGCTTCATACATATGTAAGAAACCGATATTAATGTATTCCCAAAGATGATTATGATCATAATTATTATTAATGACACATGGACAAGTGCAGTTGTTCCTTACCCACCAAGGAATGATGTCTGTGTGACATTCTGGGCACCTGACAGGAAAGGCATGGCATGTATGGAAAGCCATCACATACAGAAACTATGCTAGAAAAGGAAATACTGTAAGGAAAATATGCTGGCAAGCACTTTTCTGAAATGCCTTAAAAAAGCCTGATTTATGGGCAGAGCAGAGGTGGTGAGGTCAAGGAGGAAGCAGCAGGAGCCCCAGCAAAGACGGCCAAGGAGTGGACACAGAAGTCCTGAGATGGAGGAAGAAGAGAGCAGTAGCAGGAGCTGTGGAGAGAAAAGGACACCGAGATCTGGGGAAAGAAGTGTCACTGCCAGTTCTCTCAGTTTCCCCCAGAAAATAGTGGCAACAACTGCACTGGGTGCAGTCCTCCTCAAAATAGAGCAAGTTTTATTCCAGCAATATGAATACATCAGGAAAGCGAATAATTGAGAAGACTTTAGAAGGCTTCAGGAAAAGAAGAATCCTGTAAACAAGACTGAGCAACAAGTCTTTGAAAGAATCCTTTTGTTCCCAGCACAATGCTCCCAAAATCTGCTTCTTCAGAACAGTATTCATTTAAGAAAAAATAGAAAAAGGAAGAGAGAGATAAAGGGAAAGCCATTTTAAGGCAAAAGCACTTTAAAATAATTTTCCTCAGAGTTTTTTGTGTCTATGCCTAAAGGTAGGTTGCCCACATCCTGAAACACTGGAGGTTCTTGGGCTTTGCTCTTTGCATGGCTTTTACCTTAACTGAGGTACAGTTCCTAACAGAGCAGCACAAATTTGTAGACAGAAAAAAAAAAAATCCACTGACTGGCCTGCCAGTCAGTAAAGGACAACAAATCCCATACAGTTTGTCCTGGTGCTCATGGACAGCCAACCAGCGGGAAAAAAAAAAATATCTATATATATCTTATATATATCTATCTTTGGTGCAGTGTTCTCCTCTGAACACATGCAGTTCCAGTTGTAGGGAACACTGAGGGTTCAGCTGCTGGTGGGAATGGCAAGGTCTCAGTTTCAACTGGGGCAGAACCCCCACATTTCCCAGAGTAGTTCTCAGAAAAGCCCCCTCCCTGCCCTTGTCCAGGTGTACCTTCTGCAGAGGTGGGAGCAGCAGAGGAAGCTGCAGCCTGAGGCTCCTAAGGGGAGGACAAGAGAAGAACAGGATGACAGCAGCAGGCCAGTGTGGGAGCATGGCAAGCTGGAGACTTTGAGTGACCCTTCCTTCTTAGGGGACTGGTTGACAGTGACATCGTGGGATATTAGGACCAGCCTGTCACTGATTAGCTCCAGGCCAGAAGGAAGCTTCCACGTGCTAAGGATTTCCCTAACAAACAAAAGGGACTGCTGTTAGCACATCAAGCAAAAGCACAGGTTTCATTTTATTAAGCAGTGTAGAAAACAAAAACCCTGTTAATACCTACACTTACTCCTAGAGTGGACTTTCAGTACAACCTTGAGGTTGTAATGATGATTGTCACCTTTACTAAAAATTAGTGCCAAGCTACCCCTGCCCAGAAAAGGCAAGGCTCATGCTCCACCTTCTCACAGTCTGCTACACCTAAGAGCATCAAATACTTAAAACTCACCATATATTCAAAGTATTTTATGATTCTTAAAGAACAGACACAATAACAAAAATATAGAGGAAGAAGGAAATCCTAGTTCTGTAATGACCACTGGCTTTAGAAATCTAACAGTGACACATTTTTAGTCTGTCTCTGAGAAAATCTGCTTCTGTCAGTCCTTCCTTGAAATACTGTCAGCTGGGTACACACAAACTTGTGTGAATAGTAAAAACCTGAAATGCCTTAAAGTTTCACAAACAAAAAAGTTTCACCACACCCCTACAAGCTCTACTGCAGTGCATGGGTCTCTAGCAACATACACTGGTCCACAATGTGATATTTAAGGTTTTCATTTTTCTTTCTCTGATACTGGCACCATTTATCTCATGGTAATCAAGTCTTTTCTAGAATAAACTTGTTTCTAAACTCTTTCCAAATCCCTAAAACACTTTCTGCAGCCTGTTATAGCATATTTGTCCCAGCAAAAATAAACCAAGTAGCTTTAAACAGCCCTCCCCCCCGAAAGACACACATAATTCTAATTAACAGATTTGTATTTTGGCTGCAGTCAATAGTAAGAAATACAACTTAAGGTAAAGCAAATTACAATGAAACATACTAATGGAATTCAACATATTAAATTTAAGTGAATGGTTTCCATAGTCGATGTCCCTGTATGTTCTCCATGTTCAGCTTCTGTCTCTGACAATACCATACTGACAGAGAAGCCCCCAGAATTCCTTCAGGGGGAAATGAGACTTTCCTGTTAATAACTAATGAAATACAGTGACTTATTGCAATGTTTTTATACAATGCTCTTCCTGCCTTGAGCCTAAATCCAAACTACACCAAGAATGAGCAATGCCAGATGCCCCCTGAAGGGCTGTAGTGGTGTGGGTGACACATTTCTCCCCAGAGATGAAGCACATCACATCCTCAGAACTTCCAATCTCACCCGTCTGCAAAGCTGTGAGTATTCCCAGAGCAAAATATCTCATATTCACACACGCTTTATATGTGCTGGGGGACTAACAAAAGCAAAGCAAAGCAAAGCAAGTCCCCATGTTTCAAGCATGCATAAAACAAAACCTGAAAGTAGAAGAAATGTATACAAATAAATTCTGAAAGAAATAATTTAAATAGCTTTAACATTGGGCTGCCAGTGTGACTATCTATTAGAAAACACAGTGAAGCAAGCAGTCAGTTCAGGTCTCACTGGCTTAGAGGGAGCAGACCCATGAACTTTAATGAGGCCAGAAGTTCACTATGAATTTAATCAGGAAAAATTGCAGTAGTATTCTTGCAGTATAAGGCAGGGCACACTGCTAAAGGACTGAAAGGGGCACACAAAAGCATACCCAGTATGTCACCAAGATACACAAGCTGTATTTTGATGGAATGAGAACCCAGCACAATGCAGAGCTATATATTGCATTGAAGACTTTTTTGTTTTAGTCATTATTAGAATCTATTATTACAGGTTTTTATTAAAATTATACATAATTGTAATTGCTAATGTTATTATATCCTCCTCTATGTGAGAAGTAATGAATAGCCTAAATTAAGCAAAGAAACAAACCTGTAGGTGAATGCAGGCTTGTTCCCACTGTGATTTATTGCAGGATGTACTTAATCATCCTATGGACTGCTATAAGATAAAAAGGCAGACAAAAACCATTTTCTAAGTTTTTTACCAAAACTGACGTTTGAAGTTTGGGGTTTTGTTTGAAACACAAAATGGAATGGGATCTAACAGGTTAGAAAGTACAGAGTTAGACTTTATTTATTTAAATTTTCCAAAGTAATCATTTCAGGCTGTGTATCTTCCAGCAGCTCACAGGTAATGCAGCGCTGGGGAAGTGCAGCATAGGTGCAGCTCACTCAACCATATGCTGCTTTCCTTAAGTAACCCATTATACCAAAAAAATAAATATCTTGTGACAGATTGTTTTGACAGCTAAAAAAGATTGAAATTTTTTGAATGCATTTGACTGAAAGGCAAAAATGTTAGATAGATGTTAATTTAACAGATGTCTAGTTTTGCATCATCAGCCTGAAACAGGCAATTTCTAGCAAGTCTCCTCGCTGTATCACAACATGAAATCCTATGAATTCCATACGGATATGCCTTTCACAAACTTCAAATGAGCCATTCTCATTCAAAGGGAAGTAAAATGGTTGTAAGGAGATGGTACCACCTGGTTGTACATCTGATCAAGCCAGTAAACACATCCAGGGATAATAAAACCGATACACTATCATTTACATTAGAGTCAGGAATAAGGGAACATTATTTGAAACTGCACGTGAAAAGCATTAATTTACATGAGACAAATAAATAAGATGGTCTCCTAAACTCCAAACAGACTCCTGAAAAGCTAATTATCCTATGGATAAATATGGGCCTAGATTTTTTTTTTTTTATTTTGTTTTGCACTTCTTAAATAAAAACCTTCATATGCTGAGGATGCTCTCATACTCCATAAACACTTCTGCAAAAGGGTTTAATTCTGGTTTTGTATTGGTTGTAGGAGACACTGAAATAGCTACAGCTTAACTAAAGCTGTTGCTGCTAGCACAGTCACAGAAAGCTTTGGAATTCAGTCATTATCATCAAACCCATTTTGCTGTTCTCCCGACTTCAGCGTGTTGTACTACATAGAAGAAGTTTTACATGGTGAGTTTTCCTAAAAGCAGTTGGCAATATCCACTTTGGATCTCAAAAGCAGCAAAACCTGTTCTGTGTTCCTACAGTGAATGTGCACGTAGTGGTATTGTTCCCACTTTACCCAAAACAGGAAATAAAGAGATTAAATTACAGATTGAGAACTATTTACTTATGATTTAGAGACGATCCCAACATCCAACTGACAAGCTTGAAACTCTGCTGCTGAAACATAATCTGTGTTTGCTAATGCCACCTGATCTCTAAATAATGAGGATGAGAGATATTTACCTGCCTAATAGAAATATCAGGAGAGCAATCTAATTCATGAAAGGGTACTCAAAATTACACTCTCTGATTTATACAAGTTGCATTTACCTGTTCTAGTTGTGATCTACATACTGTGGTACTGTGATTACTGCGGTAAGCCAATGCATTTGAGAAACTGAATCCAGAGTTCAAGTCTGTGGTTTTTTAAATGGCAAATATGCTTTCCCAGGAACAATATTCATCTGCTTCAGATTCCTTATCAAGTTCCTCACCTTTAATAAGCAGACACCTGTCATTTCATGACTCTGACTCAGTCTTAACACTTCTTCAAAGATGTACCCGGGTTGAATCTTTTCAGTTTTTTGTTAATTTGTAGTATGTCCCATTTTCTGCCCAAAAAATTACGTGATAACACATAATTTCTACAAGCTGAATAATACTAATGATAACTCTTTGAATTCTGGAAGATAAAATAAAATAGTTTACTTCTAAGATTGTTTTTCTGTAATATGCATAGACTAGAAAATGTCTGAGTACATTCAGATTATTCAAAACCAATTTACTCAAGAACCAAAATTGAAGTGTTGAGTTAAGGAAAGAGGTGAAGCCTCTCTGGTGAAGCCACACCCCACAATGACTTAATAAAGGTTCTGAAATTTATGGAAACACTTTTACAGAGTCACTTTTTATAACAGAGAAAGGTTAAACCCACGAGGTTTGCATAATGTAAATGTAGGAAATACAATAAAGAAAGAACCCAAAAGAATAGTTTTGCCTACATGTCTTAACTATAGGAAGCACAAAACATATTTTTTTTTAGTATATCTTTATAATAGGAAGGTGAAGAATTAAATAAAATGAGATTACGTTTTCCCAGAAGCAGTAAATCATCATGGGATATGAAGAATCTATTTATGCTTTGTATTTACTATCTGGTCACTGTTGCTTTATATACACATCTTTGATTTTTGACCTTGCTAATTAGGCAGTGTGGAAATACCATCAAATGTTTGAGACAGATGTTAAACACCTGCGAAATCTTCCATAAATTGATGTTTACAAGCTTGATTCCATCTGCTTGACTGAACAGAAATCTCACAAATACTGGAAAACATTGCTAACGAAGGTATGTTTTATTATTATTTTGGGTGTGACTGGTGTAACAATTCAACAATACTGACTGTTCTCATTTTCCTTATTATTCTGCTACATAAAATCAATGCAGACCAATAAAACTGTGTATATGTAGCACACCTGGGAATGATAAAAAAAAAAAAATAATTGGGCTTAAATTAAAACAACTCCTCCCTTGCTCTGGACTGACACAAACTAAGAGGTGACACACAGGAATGGATCCACTGAAGACATTTTTAAGGATCTGTTGAAGAGGAGGAAGCAGCAGTGTGTCAGTACCCCTGTTACCCAGGGAGGGGTTGCTCTTGCATTATCATTGACATGTCCATCACCTGGAAGAGGAGCAGCAGTAAAGCCTTCGGTGCTGAGTTATAAATTAGGACGCTCAAGTTGACAGAGAGATTAGCTCAGTCTTTGAGGAAAGGAGAAAGCCACAGTCCTACAGCATTCCTGATCTCACTGATTGTCCTCTTGTCTCTCAGTGGTGTTTTAAGACAGACATTCTGCAAAATTCTTGTCCTGACAAACATGGTCTGCTTTGACAAATATGAGGAACTCAAGGGAAGTAAAAGACTCCCCCCATGTTTAAAGAAACACAAAAATAAACCCCATCACCTGACAAAATAATAAAAATAAAAATTATTCAACAGAAGAAAACCCTCCGAGTGTGGAATATTTCCATAAATCTACTAAATTTAAACTAAATATGTATTTCTAAAAAATGATTATGAATGCATTAAGTATTCTATATATTGTGTAGCAATTCCTGACCAACTACAGCCTTAAAAACATGGAAAAAAATCATAAATGAATATCATTCAACTAAACCCAGCAGTTCATGTTTGTATGTGCATTTGGGTTTTAATAAGGCTTAGCAACTTTTACTTCTGGGTACAGATAATACAGCAGCGAGGGCAGGTGACCAGAGGAGCAAACTGGAGTTAGGAAAAGAAAGTTGTACTCTGAAATGTGCCTCAAGTGATTTGCCTTCCTCTTCTTCAGCGCTCTGTTTTGTGACTGGAGCTGGGGACAGTAACATTTCCTGCAGAGACACTTGGCAATCGGAGCTGCAGAGCTGAGCATCATTACTGCACACAGCGGCCAAAATTAGAAAAGGCACAATACATGCGAAACTACCATTATGCAAACTATTTGTGCAGCTTTTTGATGATGAGAAAGATGTGCTGATATGCCCCCTTAAGTTCCAAGGAACATCAACAGACCATACCAGTGAAAGTCAGTCCATTTTCAATAATGCTGTTAAGCCACGCATGGAAACTTCTATACAACACAGTCATTTTTCCATTTTCACAGATTCAGTGCACAGAAATACCATCTCCTTCATTTTCCAGAGGTCTCTTTCCAAAATTTCTTTTTTCTTTTTTTTTCTCCACATTTTCATTATGTCTTCACACAGTCTTTACAATCTAAGCATCGTTTTTCGCACTTAATTTTCATTCCCATATTTAAAAATTTCAGCTGTACTCAGTGACCTGAAGCTCAAGAATTCACAGTAGTTTTAAAAAGACTCAAAGAGGGAAAACAACAAAACATAAAAAAAACCCCAATAATTAAGAATTCACTGCAATTGAGTCTGGGGAATAAACTCTTTGTTCAGCAATATAATGGGTAAGACTTTTAAAAAGCTGATCCAAGAGCTGAGTCACTTGTCCTGTGTTGTTGGGCTACTGGTGGTTTTTTTAATAAACCTGGGACACAGGTGTAAACCCCATGCAGATCTGGCTGCCTGAACAGGAAAACATAAATTAAGTACATCCAGTTTTTCTGCTCTTTATTTACATCTGTTTTCCAGCCAGCCCCTTCAACAAAATAGACTATTTGATTTCTCTAATATTTAGGAACCAGATTGTGGAGAGTATGACAACTTGATATTGTGCAGATATTGCATCATTAGGAGGAAACATTCTGCTGAGAACAGTTGAAACTTCAGGACGAGCCATTTCCACTGAAATGGAAATCAATTTAGTGGAGATCACAGACGAATTGCTTTTTCTCCATCTAAAAGCTACAGTTTGAACCCACATTATCTTTAAAATTAAACTGAGAGTAAACAGTTATGGTAAAATGTTTATGAATATGAATTAGAAGGCATCCAGATTCGAGAGACAGACATTTCATTTTCAGGAAGTTGAGCAAAAAGGGTTGTGTTACTAAATCCAGTGGAATCCGAAAAGACTAATTCTTCAGTCCTCCAGCAATTTTCAGTATTTTTGTTGCATATTTAAACAGTATCAAACTATTTTATCATTAATATTATTTTCATACACTCTGGTTATTTTCAAAATCAGGCTCCTGCTTATATTACTTTAGAGAGAACTTCCAAGTGTGGCTAAAACAAGGAATGAAAACCAGATGTGAAAAATAGCTGGCTTTATTTCCTCCTTCACATTTGTATTTTGATGCTGACAGAAGCACGACACTCTATACCAAGTACTCTCTCTCTTTCTGCCTAAAATGCATTTATCTGCTCTGTGACAAAATTAGTACTAAGGTAGATTCTATTCATACAGAATTTGTGTCTCTCACAAAAGAAAAATAAAAAATAAACCATATGTAACTTAACAATTAATATTCATAGCAAGAAACTTATCACCATGACACACTTGAACTGTAAAACTTCAAAATGGTAGAATTCCAAAAGCATTTTGATTATTCCATCCTTGGTGGTATTGTGTATTCAACTCTTCTGGGGTGTATATAGTTATCTGTTTTGTAAAGAGGAACATTACAGATAGTGTTTCACCTTCAAAGTAAAACCAAATCAAATTAATATTATATTCTTTTCTGTCTGGTGAATTTACCAGAACCTGCGGAAGTTTCAAAATACCTACATTTTAATTCTTCTGGATCTTGCCTCACTCTTCATCAATGCAGTCATTTTCCCACCCCCAGTTATTGGAGCTGAATTTTGCTTTTTATTTTAATTCACGCAGTTCAGAGAAAAATAAAAGTTAAAGTTACTGTACCTTAACAAATGTACCTAAAGTGGCACTATTTTTGCATGCATGAAAGCTCAAAGCCTCAACAACTCCCATGAGCGATTACTCTTCTAACACTAATTAGATATTTGCTAATTAGTGTCTGATGTGTGAAATGAAAAACATTTTGAAGCTGAAATGGATAGGGTCTATAAAGATAGCAGCACTATCCCAATTCCCTTTTTTCTGTTATCATATTTCATAAATATTAATAAGATCACATGATGCTGCCCCTTCTATAAAATTATCTTTCTCAAAGAAGTCTATTGTTTGGTATAATAGGGCTGTGTCAATATTTTGCATTTACTGTAAAGCATTCAATGGAGGGAAGTGTTTTCTCTCAATGTTAAAGAGATGTCATATTTTATGCATCATCTTTATGCTGCATTAACTGATCCCAGGTTTTAATGGTTTATCTTTATTTCACTGAAAGTAAGAATGTTAAACAGTATTGAATGATCCTTTACATTTCTAAATAATCTTCGTGAAGTTTTTGCTTTGCAAATGTATCCCAAAAGAAATAGAAATGATGACTTTTTTTTTTTTTTACTTAAGCAGATACTAAGAACATCAAATTATTTTCTGTGATGGTAATTTTCAAGAAAAAAATTGGAATGTTAGAATAGTTAAAATGTAATAGTGTCCTGAATATATTCTAGAGGTGTTTGAACAATATCTACCTGTGATCATGCACAGAAGATGATTCCAAATTGCCAGGGAGAGTTACAAGTGTCTTGTAATGATATAAAACTATTATTTATCAAATATTAAGAGCCAAGAAACAATTTCAAAGGAAAAAAAAATATTAAGGTGACACAGGTAAAGAATTCCAGATGAGGAAGTTAATTCCCAAAAGGAATACTGAAATGCTGTTTTATTGCACCTGCTCACCTCTAAATATTGGTCATATCACAAGTGATATCACAGGATTGATACCAACATTTAAAATGGTAGCTAAGCCTGAACTGACAAAGGTGACACTGAAACAAAATAATGACTAGATTGTCACTTTCCTCAGACTGACATTCTGTGATTACAATAATACCAATCAAGATGATTAAAACGACAATAAGAGGCAAGTTCTAAGCAGAAGAATAAAACAGACACAGGCACGATAATACATGGCAAGTGAAGCTACAATTTTTGCATTTCACTTTTTTCAATAGAATTTCTTCATTTCAGCTCCAAGTTAGGCAGTTCATCAGTCCCAAAAGTGTTTCTGAAATAGAAACCACCTTTCCTACCCATACACTGTGTTTTTCATTTTTTCACGTATTCACAAAAGAGTAATTTCTTCAACAGTTATTTATCTGAGACAGGAATTTACACTTCACATTAGTGTGATACCTTCACCTAATTTAAAGCATCATAATACTATTCACACTGATATTCAGGGACAAATTCCAATTTCACTTATATTTGTTTGTTTGCTGATGATGTAAACTCATTAATATCCACTAAAACACCTATGCCCTCTACCCTTAATTACTGCTCCCTCCTTAACAGGCATTTTGGGTTATCTTCTAGAACATACTGACATACTTTGCCTTCTATAACCCTAAAGATGCCAGTGGTAACAGACAGTGATAGGGATACAGAAGAAAACAACACAGTTCTGATTAAACCTGCATCCAAGTGGCCCATGGAGGGGGACAGAACCCTGAGATGGACAACGACCACTTTCCCTGTGATTACACTGATAAGCAAGAACCAGCTCAGACAGATGTATATGACATAGTACATCCATATGTTGCTTGGGGTATTTTTGGTACACCAAACTCAGGAGTTTCACGGTTCCTATTACACACTCCTTTACATGGCAAACCTTTCCCAGCTTTGCCTTATGAATCACTCTGCCCAGTCCACGGTAGAAGTGACAGCACTCAGCAAAGGCAATTCCACTGCAAGGAGTGCTCCTTGGATGATCAGGGCCCATTAGCGACTGCTCTTGTGCCAGTCAGAGCTTGTCTGGCTGGGGACACACTGTTTGCACTCTCAGCTGCCAATTAACATGAGCTGAAGTGCTTGTAAATAATTAAACTTTACATTTCTGAGTTCTGTACATATTATCTGGTCGTGCTCTGCTGATACCATGAAGTAAAAAAAGCCACAACATGTTTGTTTCTTTGATCTGTAAAATAAATGACTGGTTAGAGCCAAACGTCTCACAAACACAGCATTTAGGGTGCATCTACTAGGAGAAAAAAGGCAAGAAAATTTAGGTACTTTGACAAATGTATAAATTGTTAGGAAAAATAAAAAAAGACTCTAAGTCACTCAGCTTGAACAAGTTACTGTGTTCAGGGAAGTACAACAGCTACTGAGCACGGCTATAATAGTTTTTCAGTGCTCTGGATACAATGAGGATCCTTCCAAAACACAGAAACTGATTCTGGCTCAAACACATCCCTTCTAAAAATGAAATGACTTGCTGGCATTCTGAAGCAGCACAAAATAGCTGGAAAAGTCCGTGCTGGCATATTTGTGATGGAAGTTTTGCCAGTACTTTCAGAGTTCCCGGGGGTCAAGCAGCTGCCACGGTGAGAAGGCAAGGGAAGGCAAGCACGTGTGCCATCTGGGGCAAGCACAGGGTGCTGCTTCTTGTGGAAATCATTCCGGGCTAAAAAGGTTGATCATATGCTCCTACAGTTTAGATGTACCTTCTGTATCACCACTGCAGTGGCAGCAGTCACTCTCCTGAAGCATTCCTAAGAAACAGTTTTACGGGTGATGATCAAGGTACAAATCAGATTTTCCTCCAAGCTACTTTTATTTATGGCAAAATAGGAGAAGTCTTGGAAGGGCAGGAATGTATCTGTTTTCAGAGGAGGTGCAGTTCAAGCAACAAGCTCCTTTTTTTTAAATTAATAGTTAACTTCAAAGAAAACCTGCGCCATTCATGTGTAGAATACTAATAATCTGCACCTTTGCATTCTTCTGTTTTACATCGGTCTTATAACCTGTTATGGATATTTCATTAATATATTAAAAAGATTTAATAGTCAGTATCTAATTCTTTTAATTTCAACTGCTTTCTTGACACTCTTACAACGCAAATGTATGGAATTGTAGTGTAGGGCTAATCAGCCTCACTGCATGGTTTTAAGAAAAAAAAATCCACTAATTAAAATTAATCTTTTATAAGACTGGTTTTATGAGTCATGCTTAGGAAAAGGCTTGTCTAGATACTCAGCTCCCCGCTTTCTGTGCTATTTCTGCCATCTCCTTGCAAAATACTAAATTAACTGAATCTCTAGAAAGGAAAATTTCTTTTGCCTCACTTATCTATCAGGGAAGTTGTTCCTAAAGAATTTGGAGAAAATCACAGCAGGCAGAAACGCCTTTCTTAAAATAAAAACAAATATTGAAAGTGTTTCTGTTATTACTAAACACTTCTTCATTTAAATGCCTGGAGAAAGAGTAATAGCTTAAGTTTTAAGATAGTGAAACTCACTTTCTATGAAAATGAAATGGCATTATATTGTGTAACAAATGATTGTTTCTGCATTTTCTCCCTCACTAACCGAAATTTGACATTCATTGGTAAAGTTTAATTATTTAACTTTTTATCTAAATAAAAAATGGAGAAGAATTTGTCAGAAGACTGATTTTATACAGCTGTCAAAGAATAACAGTGGGTATTAAAAGTATTTAATAGCCTTGGATTCACATAGCTGCAGATCTTTCTGTACCTTGGTGAAAAGCTTGAAAACCCAATTGCATTTGCATGCTCTCCTAATGTTTCCTGGCACATGGAACCTGTTATTTTTTATAAAATGAATTTTGGTCTTTCACACAATTCCATTGTACGCTGGAACTGTTCAAGTTTCTATATTCTTATTTTTTTTCAATATTTCCAAGTGCATGAGCTTTCATTCTGAGAGTGAATGTCTTGCATGACTGAAACTTAATGAGCTGAACATTCTGCTTTAATGTTCTTCCTAATGGATCAAATGTGTTAAAGAACAAACAAAAACAAACAAACAGACAAAAAAATCACAAAGTTTGTGCTCAGGAAATTAAACAAGTATCTGTTATGGCTACAGCTGTTTCTAAGCCTGACCTCACACAGTTTAACACCTTGGAGCTGTGACACTGTTCTATCCTGTCCTGCTCATGTGGGTGTTTAATGAAGGGTGAGGGGTAGGAACCATTCAGGAGAAAAAAAGGAACTGAATAAAAATCACATACATTCATATCATAAAATCATAGAATGGTTTGGGTTGGAAGGGACCTTAAAGCTCCTCTCATTCCACCCCCCTGCCATGGGCAGAGACACCTTCCACTGTCCTAGGTTGCTCCAAGTCCTGTCCAACCTGGCCTTGGACACTTCCAGGGATGGGGCAACCACAGCTTCTCCGGGCAACCTGTGCCAGGGCCTGCCCACTCTCACAGCCAACAATTTCTAAATCTAGTCCTAAAATCTAGTCCTTAAAACCACTGCTCCATATTTATATACACGAGTGTACAGAGCACAAAATTTATAATATTTCCATGTCATTCATTAGATAATAACTATTGCTGAAAGGAGTTCAAAGGTTTTATTAAATAGACTCTTTAAGTACATATAAGATACTTGATTTTCTTTTCTTTTTCTTTTTTTTTTTAATTATTATTTCAATATACAGTGATATTTGCTGGATAATATTAATCTACAGTTGGAGATTGAACTTCTGGGGAGGAGAAGGGGAATTGCAGTACAAGAAAGCCCCATGGAACCCACAGCATATATGTGCTGTCAGAGTGCCCAGGCAATAGCACAGTCCAGTGCTTACTCAGCAAAGGACACATGGAGTTCAGCTGCACACCCCAGTTACACATTTCCCACCCCAAGAAACTGGGGCACTTGAATAATCTGTAAAGCAGCTGCAGAACAACTGATATAAATGAGCTGCTACCCCGTGGAACTCGTTGCCACACTTATTGCTGGGATAAAACACCTGAACACTGAAATCCACTTGATAGGGAAACATCAAAACTAAAACAATCATAATCCCTGTAACACTACAAAGAATAAAAATGGTAAATTGTGTAAATCCTCATGCTACCAGCAATAACTCTCTAAGGCTTAGATTTTTTTCCACTTCATAATTTACACATCTGTATTTATATATATACAAACATATATTTGTTAAGTATTTCAATGACACAGGACTAGTAGCAAGAGAGAAGCTTAACTGGTCACACTAAACTCCTAACCTGACAGTAGAATTCCCATGGTAATAAGCCAGAGGACCAGGCTTGGCCCCTAAACCAGCGGTGTCGACGTGGCTGTAGATACAAACAGTGCAAAGCACTTCTGTCAGCACTAGGATTATAAAGCACAACTGTATTGACATACTGCTTCTCCCAACATGACTGATTTGCCTTTTGTAACTTCAATGTGATAGATTTTGAAAGAGCCACTGAGGTGATCAATAGCAATTTTTCACGGCATTTTTCCTATTTCAAACTTATTTTTCCTTTACTGTTTTCACCTTCAGTGCACCCAAAGGATTAACCTCAGTCTCCATTCAGAAATTATTTGAGTTTAAGCAAACATATACATTCACTTTCCATCTCTTCAAAAATCTGTGGAAAAGGCTCTTACCACATTGTTATTACTCATTCTTTCATCAGTGCTACCACCAATATAAATAAGTGGGAAGACAAGAAACAGTTCTCTGGGAACCAGACCTGTTTAATGCTGGTAGAAGAGGCACTGGCAGTGCCTGTGTGGCACCAGGGTTTGTGGTACCCAACTCAGCCTCATCCAGCCTCGCTGGAGCTTTGCTTTTCCCTCTAATGATGATGTTTTTAATAATCAAGTGACTATTGCCTAATCAGTGCCACTTGTCCTTAGTTTTGTACACTCAAGTGAAATATGAGTGTACAAATTCAAGGAATTTGTACTGACAAGGGGTGGGTCTGGGCAGCATTCCATGGTTGTGACCCTCGTGTGACGCGCCAGCGCCGGCGTGGCTGCAAAGAGAGGGCACGGGGTGACTTGGGAAATGCCAGCTCTGTGAAGGCACCAGGGCTCCTGGTCTGGAGGGACAAATATGTTTGGAAGGTTAGAAACCAGGAAACAAGTCTATGGTGCATGAGAGACTGCACATCCAGTCAATGCAGACGTCACACGGAGCTGCAGATCCGTGGAGAAGGAGCACGGGAGCAAAACCATGCCCACAAACTTAACAGGAGCCCCAAGTGTTCCTGAGGTGAGGAGGATGGAAAATCCCTGACAGCAGCATCGTGCTCTTCCCAGCCAAAGGGAAAGATGAACTGTTTGTCAGCAGTGCCATACTCCTCCTGTAACAGGAATGACACCAAAATCTCCCTCCTGGCCTGCAGTTCCCAGCCTGGGGACCCTGTGGGAGGGGGGCATAATGTGAGAAAGGAAGGGGGAGATGCTGGCTAGTGCATGCAGCAACTTTAAATGTGTTATTGTTGACCTGCTTTGTTTTTCTTTCTTTTTACTGAAACTTTCTCCCCTCTCCCCTTCCTCCTTTTTCTTTAAGAGCTGCGCGTGGCCTGACAGTAATTTTTTAGTTTGCCTTCTATGATTTTAATTACATCTGCAATAAATTCTTGACTTTACATATGGTTGTGTTTCTTTTTTCACCCATAACTAAGACTTGGGTGATAAAAATAAGGAGCTAACCTGAAGTTAAGGCTAGGTCTCCAGTTCCCCAGTCAAAGTGTGAGTTTTAAAGAAAGCTGAAGATCCAAATCATCTTATGCTGCTGTAAGAAAGGAGACAAAAGCAGAATGTATTCTTTTAATTATTCATGCTCAAAATCCATATAGATTTTGTTGTGAAAGGCTAACTGTGATTAAAGAACAGAAGGAAAACATATGTCCAAAGAAGCATTGCTAAAAAAAAAATACTTCAGAAAAAAAAATGTTTCCTTGCACAGAAAAGCCAGTGTAACTTCAGGAGGTATTTAGCAAGATATTTGTGCACAACCAACAGGCAAAAATGCCTGAGTCACTCCAAATGAGTGCGAATTGGCAGGTCTGCAGAGCTCAGCACTGTCTCTGCTGCCAAGTGTCATGCTTCATACAGAAGACTCACGCATCAGGTGTCCATGTCACACTTTTATTTCACTCTGCATAAATCTCACAGAGAAATCTTGACAAGGTTTGTTTTATGCCAACACAAGTACTCCATAAGCATTTCTCTGATGGGAACTGGGAGGACCCAGAGCTGGCAGCTGCATGGGCCGAGGTGAAGGTTTGATTCCTCCATCAGCTACAGAAGTTACCCAGTGAACTGCAGTGCCAGGCACTGTTGGAGCCCCTCCCTCGCCCAGGAGCATGTGTGGGATGTCCTCAGAGCCTGGCCAAGCCCAGCTACGGTCACTGCCATGCTCTGCTGCACTAGCAAATCTAATGAACAGTGACCTTGGTTATACTTCTGCTTTTAGGCTCTGGAGAAAACGTCTTTGTTTTTGTCAAATGGATGATATAATGAAACTTGTCATGTGGCAAACCACATTCAAACAGATTTTAGTGTGTCATGTAACTAGTATTTTATGTTTTATTCTATTTAGTGTTTTGAATTTACTCTTTTATGCAACACTCACATGTTTTGTTTAATTCTGTCTATATTTCATTCTATTTTGTCACATCTGATTAACCTCCATTTGAAACTCTTACTTTGCATTAGCACACTGGCTCTATTCCTATCTGTTTTGAGCTACGTGGGTAAACCATGTGCTTGGAGCAGTGCCTCAGTAATCAAATTGTCTGCTGAGAGTGCAGTTCCATGCTGTAATTTTCGCTGGTGCTGGACCCAGTGTAAACAGATCCTACCCTCCTCCTCTCACACCCACTCATCCCTGCCCGGCCTGCCAGCTCTCCCCCACTCAGCTTACAACTGCAAACACAGGCCTGAGCACCTGGCTCACAGGAAGGGCTCTGCTTTGAAAGAAACCAAACCAAACAAACAAAAAATAAAAATTAAAGAAACAAAACCAAACACAAACACAAAGAAACCCCAAACTGAGCATCATCTGTAAACTGATGTGGAAAGTTCACGTGTGAAATCTCACCTTCCAGGCACTGTCACAGGGACAGGAGGGAGAAGGAGGGGATAGGATCTAAGGCAGGGGCTCTTACATCAGCCTTGCTGGAATTGATCTCTGTGCAGACCTCTGCCTGGAGGGCAGGAAGGTGATGGGGTACAACAGGCACTTTAGAAGGGAGAGGTCATGATCCTGTGCCTTCCCCAAGAAAAGAGAATTTGCTAAAGATTTCTTCCTCTGTAGAGGCACAATTTCAATTTTGAGCTCAGGTGCCTTTGTATACTTTATTTATAATATATCAAGACACCCATCCACTATTTCGCACTGCGTTTGAAGAAATATGGGTACACACTCTGCAGATTATGGAATCTTGGCAATAGTCCACAGCAATTCTGCATTGTGATCACTTTTTTTCCTCTCTGTGTATTGTGCATGACTGTCACACTTTTTATTTTTAAAATACCTTTTGTATATATAAGCTATATAGGAAAGAAATCCATTCTAAGAATTACTGGAAGGTAACAACTCCACAGCCACCTGAGAATGGCTCTTCCATTTATAAAACCCGTGCAATACCTTCTGAGTGATTCAGACCACAGCGCTGAGCTGACACCCGCTTTACAAGACCCAGGAACCCTCTGCATTAGGCACCCCCAGGTCTTTTCCTTTACAGGGATCCTGGTTCTCCCTATCCATTTGCTGCCACCCTTGATCCTCTCAGTGCTCTGATGCCACACACAATTTGGTTGCTGGCTTACCAAGAACAGTTCTTGTACTGAAATGTGCCCTGCGATTGTTTCGTTCAGAGGAGGAGGCTTCATCCTGGGAGTAGCAGTTTTTAAAAAGAACAACGCTTAGCAGGAAAATAAAAATCGCTGCTCCTTATGGGATTTTATGAAAATTCCCTGGAGGAGTATATGGGATAAGCAAGTTATGCACAATGCTTTCTTAAGCGTGGGATTCCTTGGGAATTGTGTTCTCCAACAGCAGGAGTGTTAAATCTGCCTAAGACACTTATCTCCTCCACTTGCACATTTATTTCCTTATCTTTTCAACTTACTCCTTTAAAATACTTTACAACATCCTGGTTCTTGGACCAACTCAGGCAGTGAACTCATTTTCCTGATAAAAATGACATGCAATATCCCACACCTGACACTTTACTAACATGAACCAAGGTGAGCTCATTTAATTAGAGAGGAATATGGGCTTCTGCATTGAGCATAATAATAGCTTTTCCCATTTTAGTGACCATTCCTTGACTTTACTCTCAGAGAACATTCCATTTTGCACGACAGTGGGAAGCTGGAAGACGAATCACTGACACAGTACTGTAGTTACGTTTACCATGTGTGGCAGAACGTTCTTAGATAACACCTCTATTTGTCTGTGACACAGCAGGGAGTAAATGAAAATGTTTATGCGGACCCCTCAGCAGAAAGAACTCCCTTAATCCACTCAGTGATGAGATAACACTGTAGGATTACAATAATCAACTTGCAGTATGTCCTCTATTAGGGCACTAAAGATACAGAATTTCATATCCACTGGGAAATGATTCTTTGCTCACATAACTCTGACAGGCTTTCACCCTTTGAGATCATATTTTTCACCCCATGCTGAGCTCTCAAACTGCTTCTGTATCAAGTGGTTAATACTAAGCTAAATACTACAATTCTAAAAACCCTGCAACTAAAAGAAAAATTGTTCGCAATGCCCACTATCGATTTAAGTAATGGGATGATAAAGAGACAGATGTTAACAATATACTTAAGCTTCTAAGCATCCTCATAGGGGTAGAGTTACAATGAACTGCTTGTGAAGGGCTCTTATTTAAATGTAGATACAAATCTCAATCTCTTCCTGCCCTAACGAATTAAAAAATTTCTCATACTGTGGGTAAAGCGATTGCCCCGTGGATTCCACCACTGCTCATCGTGACCCACTGCCTAATGTCATGCAGAAATTCTCCATTTGCCACAGCATTACTGAGTTTTGTCAAAATTCAAGTAGTGAAACATGGGGAGGAAGGGCAGGAAGACGAGAGAACTCAGATAATTCATTCCAACCAGGATTTTTTCCATACGCTTTTCTAAAGGAAATTTTAAGTGTCAAAAAATACATATCTTGTGCTCATTATTAAATGCTAAATACCACAGTGTTTTGAGCTGCCTTGTGGCCATTGTAAAGAAAACAGGTGTTCTGATAGATTATAAAGTGTGAGTCAGAGGATGTGCAGAACAGAATTTTAATGAGGCTGCGAGCACACAAGTCTGACTAGCCTTTTGAACATGATGCTAAAACACTGAAAGTAGTCTTAAAAGAGACAAAAAGCAGGAACACAACTGAAAAGCCCCTCATTAATGCCCTCGGTGCGGAGCCATTCAGGCCGGCTTCGAGCGGCGGTGGCCGCAGGTCTGCGGGGAGCGGCGACACCCCCGGACGAGCGCTCGGAGGCGGCGTGGGCTGGTTCTGAGCGGGGTCATCATCCTCTGCCTTCGGTCCGCCCGACTCCCGCTGCCGCAGCAAGCAGATCTCGTCATGATGTGCTGTGCTCTCTGAAGGTCCACCCTGACGCTGAGAGGGACCCGGAGGAGCTCCGTCCCCTCCAGCGGACGGCACTGCTGCGCCTCTGCGAGCGCTCCCGGCGCAGGTTGGACACCTCCCGAAACGCCAGCTAAAAGCATCCTTATCGCATCGCAGGACCACTCGAATCACTCCCATCTTCACACGCACACGGAGCCTCTCTGTGGTTTGGAAGATTATGAACAAAGACGTTCTATGATTGACGTTTAGGAATAATTTTTTTGGGGGAAAAAAATGAGCATTTCTCTCAAGCCCGGTGTCTCAGGAAAATTTTCTCAGACCGATAACAAAATTGCTGGCTGAAAAGCAAGCATGGGCATTACTAAAAGGAGGAGATCTTTAGGGTGTGGATGCAAAGAGGTGAAAGTGCTCTTCCAAAGTGACACCACAGCAATTGCCCTTTAGTTTCACTCACCAAAGGAAAGGACAGAGGGAGAAAATGACGCCTGTACATGGTACAAATGAACACTTGCACGTGCAATCAGCTTTGTGTCAGTGTTTGTTTTGATATCTCTGAGCCTGAAGTTAAGTTTAAATGTAAATATAGGAGTGAACCTTCAGTAAGAGGACTGCATCAGATATAAATCCATGTGCGAAATATACAGAAAAAATGACATTTTCTTTACATGGATTAACTCTTTCAGTAAAATTCCATCTGACTGTTAATGATTCACACACTTTATTAAGGTTATTCTCTTCCTACAAGTTTCTGTCAAGCACATGCTATCAGTATCAGCCCTGTGCTTCTGCAGTGAGCTAGTCCATGCTTTGTGAAGCACACAAGTTGTTAAGTGTATGCAGTTTTCGCCTCCCACACACTCCTGGACATATGCTGTTTACTTTTTAAACTCCAAAAAGTGAGCATAGAAAATTACTTCTACACCGAGGATTTCTTTAGCTCATCCTTAGAAGCAACATCCAGTTGGGTATCTGGCGTTGGAAGCTGATGAGGAATGACAGAGCATTAAGAGCAGAGGGAGGGAGCTATTCCTTACTGCAAGGGCTACCTGAAAACATCAGGTGTAAAAGTCAGAACAAGAAACACAGAAGCATAAAGTTTGTTGTAACACCAATGGACAATCCCTTCTGATGACCCCAGATACATGATTTCTAACACAGAACGAGGATCTACAGTCTTGAATACAAATGCAGAACAGTCTGTTCAACCGGGCTGTACTAGTTTTCAGTCAAGAAGGCTGAGGTTTTAACTACTTTCCTGAAGCAGAGAAGGTAAAATGGCCCAAACCACAGGGGATAGCCCAGAAAACATACAAAAAGGCTGAGTGAGAACGACCAGGAAGTCTGAATTAGAGACACCCTTGGGAAAGCCAGGTTGCCACGCTGCTGCCAGTGTGACTGGCTTGGCACCTTCAAGGGACCTAGAAGTGTAAAAATCCAAAATGCCAGGACAAGGCTTGAGACCCAAAATGTCAGAAGTTGTTTGAAAAATGTAGTCGTGTTACTAGAGGAGGGGGGGAACTGTTGTGCTTTTCTGATGCCCTTGTGGACATTTGAATGTCTAAGAGTGTGTGTGCAATGTATTTGTATGTATGTGGGAACATATTTCCTATGCATGTGAGAATATGTATATATATATATATACATATACACACACACTTTGGATATACAAGGAAAGCATCAGTTTCCACACAAATTATTCTCTATCACGAGCTAACCTGGAGTACATCTCTCAACAGCAGAACTCATAAAACATAGGGCAGATGTATGCAGAATACCCCTAGGAGTGCTCTAATCCTTTCATTAAGCCTTTAACCTTCATATTGCATACTTTGTGTTATTTTCTGGCAGAGTTGTTTTCATTCTGTTGTTCTTCTGGATGGATTTACACATTTTTAGAACAACGTCAAATTAAATTTCTCCATATTTAGATAATCCTGTGAAAACTTTAGGGATATTTCCTGTTCACGTTCATTCTTCTCCCTGCTACTGTAGCTTTAAAAATTAGATGGAACTAAACTTGGCAAAAGCTAATTAAGAAAATCATGAAGTTCAAAAATTGTATGAAAGAAAGAGAACAAGCAATTGAAAGAGAAAAGTATGCTGCAATTCAAGTTTGCATATCTATAAGAAAAAAAAAAGGATCTACAACTAAAATTTGTGTACTAGTGCCTTATAAGTACAAATATCATGAAATTACCCTCCCTTTCACTGAAATGCCAGCCCACACAGAAAATGCCTGTGTTATTATAGCTTAAAGCATACATGTAGGTGGTGGGAAAGGTGACTAGAGTTTCATTTTCCTTGGCCATATGCTCTGGTCTTTAAAAGAAAAAACTCACAACAATAAGAAACTGGAAAAACCAGAGTACATCAGGATGAATACTGCTAAATTATTCCACACACCCACCTCTCCCAATCACAATCAAAATAATTCATGATGCAGAAAACCTGTGACCTGAACACACTTTCTGCACTAAAAATACAATTTATATGACTTATTTGCAAAGCTCATGAACAATACAACACATGCAGTGGGTACATCTGTATCACAAGCATTCAATCCATAACCTGCCAAGCACCTTTAGCTAATTATTTAGTGCTCCTGATTTCCCCCTTCAGTGAACTGTAGGTCACTGGTGCCAAGGATATTCATTCAGCCATGAACACAAGATCATCTCTGAGCACTTGCAGAATTTTCTCTTCTGAAGCTTTTTAGTGTATAATTAGAGCTTTCTATACTGAGTGTATACTTGTTAGTTCTTTAGAATCTAGTGCAAAACATATGTCCTAAAAAGATATTAAAGAATAGCTTGAATGGGTATTTTGGTTCCCATCCAGATATTCCTGTGGATACTGGACGTTTTCAAGGTATCTATTTACATACAGCCAGGAAACCTGAGCATTGGAACTGTATCTTTGATGAAAATAAAAGTAGATATCTTTGCATCACTGGCTTTATTTTCACTAGGATTTTTATTTCAATTTGTAAAAATTAATGACAAAAATTGGTATTTTACAACTTTGCTAGACAAGGATAAATGGCTCTGCTTCCAAACCTGTTCCACCAAACCCCCAGTTCTCTTAAAAATCTCTGTTAGTATAATCCAGCTGAAGTGTTAAGAATAGATATTGCTGTTTCAATTCACAACAGAAGACTTTCATGCATACTTTTTTTCAGTCTCACAATCAAAAGAAACTTGCTGTAACAACAACTTCCATGCTTCAGTTTCTCAGAGTCAAGGTGAATCAAAGGAAAAGAAACCCTTTTCTAGCTTAATGGAAAAGGTGTGATTGTGTTCTTACTGACTCCAGCAACACGAGTTTCCAGGAGTAAGGCCCGGGCTCAGTACATGTAAACACCGAAGTTTTCACCTCAGTGTGCTATAGGTACCGTTTAAGTTACACTTTAAAATAGTTCTATTATACACGTTTCATATTTATCACTTGCCTACAGAGAGTAGGTAGGAGTTTGACAGTGTTGCCAAAGAAATGTCAGTAAATGAAAACCAAGTGCCTAAATTTTCAGTCGGAGAATAACCCATCTAATTATTGCACATAAGCTACAGCTTTTGTGTTGTAAACACCCAATAATCAGTTAACCCTCTAGGTTTGAGAACAAAAGGTTGAAAGTATTCAAATGACAATACCAGTGTACCGGTCCTTTAAAATTAAAATGTATGAGGTTTAATAGTTTACACTCTGCCAAATCCTTAATTCTGTTCAGAATGCTCAGGTCTTCAAGGAAATAATCTTAATGTCTTCCATTGCATGTAAAAGAATAACCAGAGCAAAAGGAGCCATATACGTTTTCATTTTCTTCTTTAAAGGTGATTGCTTGAAAATAGCCAGTGCATGCAAGTCTATAAATCAATTGCTTCAAAGACTCAATCCAGGCAACTAACTAAAGAGAAATGTTTAATTGTCCCAAAGGAATCTTTAGCTTTTCTTCCCTTGCTCACTACAATGAAACTGAAAATGGCACAAAACACACTATTTCCAATAACAAATTTATCAGATGTGGTCTTGTAAAAGCCAGTATGCCCCAAGGAAGGAGATGAGTTTACAATTGGCATTAGAACTGTGCTGTCTTTCTTCCATCCACATACAATAACTTTCTGCCTGCTGGGCCCCAGAGCTCCAGGTGGGACCTGTACAGCTCAGCTGGGAAATGAGAACCCCATAAATCTCCCCTTGGACCACAGAGAGGTCCAGCACAGCATCACCTGGCCATGCAGGGCATTCTGTCTGGGTTTCAAGGACTTGAAAAAAGAAGTAGAGGCAACACTATCATCGACACTGGTGCAATAACACCAACAGACTAGTAAGCAAAGCTCCCTATTGCAGGCACTATTGCGCTAAATGTTCCTCCGAAGTTTGTCCTTAAGTGAAGGAAAACAAAAATGTAAAAAACACCCCTCTCATTTATTTTTTTTTTTGTCTAGATATTACGTTCACAAGAACAAATAACATCCAGAGGATTTCCATATTTGAAGCACAGCCAAAACTGGTGCTGTAGGAAACAGCTGTAACACAGCCTGTTAGATGTATTCATTTTTGTTTTCTGAGCATCATTCCAGTGGCACAAATGATATTTCCCACATGCCCTCAATCTGCAAAAGTGATGATGAAAGCTTCATAAATTACTGATGCATTGCTTAGACATACTTTGTAAAATCAATAAATTCTTCATGAAGCAATGGAACGACATGAAAGCTTCCAATGGAGATTGTGTGTAGGTCTTCCTTGGGTAGTTGCTAATGAGAAAAGGCCCTTTAGAAGTGAGATTAAGATGAACCAGCTTCTCTATTTGACAGAGCACTCACAGTAACGAAATTAGAACAACTTCATTATTTTTCAACACTCTAAAAAAGAAGTGTGTTAAAAACACTAATAAAAGTTACACAGCAAGAATGTAGAAAGAGGAGAACCAAGGCTGCAGTGGGTAAAGACTTGGCTGTGGACACTCGTGCAGCAGCACAGACTGCTGTGTACAACTAATATCTAGTCAAAATAGGCCTGTCTTTACCTTCTATACTCTCTCCTGGAAAACTGTCAATTGAGAAAGCAACTGGCTTTACAGTACATTAATTAGTGCATGTTGCACATTTAGCGACAACTTCAAGTTCTCACATGGGTTACAAGAATTCCACAAGGTTTGTAAGGCAGATCCTAATGTGTTCTACTTAATTTCCATTGAATGTACAATTTTTCAGCCCCAGAAAACTCAGAAAAGCAGCACAGGAGAACAGAGAGATACACATTAAATAAGTACTATTTTCCAAATTATTTAATGAAAGATGAGGTCAGCCTTCTCTCAGTGGATGTTAGCATTTAAGAAGTTCCTATTTTCTTTTCTCTTCCTAAATGTCAGATGTTTCCTGCTTCTTATTTTCACATCTAAATACGTAGGGCAAACCTAAACCTGCTGCTCAGCTAATCCTGCAGGGCTAATGCACACAGACTGAAACCAGGGCATTGCTCTTCTGTAGCAGCTTTAGAAATGACACATCATTTTCAAATAAAAGCCATACATTGAATTTCTCTGTCCCACGGAGCTGTGTGATGAGAGAATTCTTTAGGACAAGAGGACCCAGAGAGTGGAGATGAAGACATTGAGCACCCTGAGCCAGCAAGGGGCATCAGCACATGCTTAATTTGCAGAGCATCCAGGGGACTGCAGAGATGTTTGAATAAAATGTCTGGTTAAGAGCTTGGCCAGGCTGGAGGCCTGATTATGAAAGCACCTGGCAACCCTACTGCAAACAAGGCTTGTGTGTCACTGCCCTCGGTGGAGCTCAGCAAGTGGGCTGAAGAATGCAAGTGCTCTCAGGGTAGGGGCCCCAGTTGTTTGCCACAGCCCTTTCCTTGCCACTTCCTTACATTAGCGTCAGCCAGAAAACCTTAAAAAAAAAAACAAACAAACGTGGTGTTTTGTTTCTGAAAGTATCATCATACACACAGGGCCATCAGTGGTGCTGCAGCTGCCGTATAGCCATGACAGGCTCTGTTATTTCATTTAGCTGCAATTATTGCCATCGTTCCTGCAATGCCATAAATAGGCCTGGCACTTAAAATATTAATTTCTTTCTCAGATTTCTTGGATGCACAATTGCAATATTGAGCTGTTTATGGTTACTAGATGCTATAAATTCCTCTATCATTTGTAGGAACCATTTCTTTTAACTACATATCCAAATGTACCTTCAAATTAACTGATACACACAGGAGAATTTAATTCCTTAAAATATGCAGTGGGTAACAGAGACTGTTTAGAATACGAGGGAGACCATATTTGTAAAAGCACCCATAAGCTTGGGAAAAATGTACATTTAAAAAGACTACTTGAATGGATGTGCTTTACATTGTGGGATTGAGGAATGAATCCATTGAAGAATCTGAGATGCTCGTGATTAAAAGAAAAGAAAAAAAGTTGTTGGAAAGTTTGCAGACTGGATAGAAGACTCAAACCCAACACTTTTCATAAATGTGCTAGTTTGGGCTGGGGTAGAGTTAATTTTCTTAACAGTATGGTATGGGCTGTGTTTTGGATTTGTGCCGGAAATGGTCAGGTAACACAGGGATGCTTCAGTTATTGCAGAGCAGCTCCTGGGTAGAGTCAAGGCTTTTCCTGCTGCTCTCCAGCCCAGCAGTGAGGTGGCTGGGGGTGCACAAGGAGCTGAGAGGGGACACAGCCAGGACAGTCGACCCCAACTGCCCCCAGGGATATCCCAAACCTATGGAATCATGCTCAGCATATAAACCAGGGAGAATAAGAAGGAAGAGGGCATGTTCCACCTGATGACGTTTGGCTTCCCGTGTCACCAATGTGTGACAGGGTCCTCCTGCCATGGGAATGCTGAACACCTGCCTGCCCCTGGGAAGCAGTGAATGAATTCCTTGTTTTGTTTTGCTTGGGTGCAGGTTTTGCTTTCATCAAAAATGTCAAACCCAAGTTCCTTCACCTTTACCCTGCCAATCTCTCCCCCACTGCTCTGGTGGGTAGTGAGCTCTGTGAGGTTTAGCTGCCAACTATGACAGTGCTATTTGGTGCCCAATGTGGGGCTTGAAGGGTTCAAGATAAGGACAGATTTTACTTCAATGTGCCAGGTGGAATTTATAGCTGTCATTGCAGTTAGGGAATCAATCAGCAGGTTCCTGTGCTTGCCACAGGGTTCTGTGGCCTGACTGTCTCTTAGAGGCCAGTGCTTGTTAGTGGTTGCTCTGTGCTCTCGCTGTGGAGCTGTGCCTGGGAAGGCTCTGCTAACAGCCACGGCCACTCACCTGGGCTGGCAGGTGGCCAGGGCATGGCTGCTGGTCTGTGCTGCTGTACAGGACAGGCTGGAACTCCAGTCTCAACTGGAGTCGAAGGGACTGAGACCTTGGGTGAGCCCATGTAGGAGCGGGACGCCCTGAAGGGTCTGTGTCCATGAAAACGCCAGACAGGGGCATCTCAAACCATCCGGGGCTTTGGCTGTGGAGAAGCAAGTACATCCCAGAAGGGACTGGGGACCAAAGCTAAGTCCACACTGGAGAATGAACACTTCAAAGCACCTGTGTAAGTGCATGGTCTTATGCTGGAGCACCTCAAATCCTATGGCCATGGATAAAGCCATGATAGACAGAGCAGCTGCACCCCTGGAGGGACTGCAGCCCAGGTAAGGCCATGCTGGAGGAAAGGTCACTTCTGAAGGGATTGAAGGCTGTGGGTAAGGCCATGCTGGAGCAGGTGCCCCTCAAGTCCCCTGTGGCTCTGGATTAGGTGCATGCCACAGCAGTACTTTGCATTTATGGAAATATTCAGAGTTCTGAACTACCTCTTTCACAAGTAAATTAATACAACATTCAAACCACTACAAACAAAACTCATGCACAGAACATATGCTTGGCTTATCAAAGTTACTCAGGAGAGTGGCAAATCACATTCTTTAATTATTGTTGGCAGGCTAAAACTAGAGAAGCCTTCTGCAATTTCCTTTGATGAGTATTTTGAGTTGACACAAAGATCAAGGTCAAAATGCGGTCATCACATCTTAATGGGGACCTTGCTTGCAGAGGAACCCCATATCCACTGTTCCCTGAGCGCAGACACTTACTGAAAACATTTTTCTCTAACAAGAAGGAAATATTCAAATACCTTTACAACCATATCAAGGATTGGTACTAGTCTCCAGCAAAAGGAGACTAGAAATGGGTTTCGTGAAGGAATGAGGTAACTTTCTTCAAGTGATTTTCCACAAACACTGATGAGCCAAAAGTTTGGTGTCATCAAAGACCGAAGTCTGAGAAAGAGAGAAAGGAGGGAAAGAGCTCAGTCTACCCTTGTGAGTCTCCCATAACACAGGTGGTACAAGGCTTTGACAACATCTTGCATCTTTTCAAAGAAATGACTCCTGTGAAATTCCATGTTCTATGTACAAAGCCCATGTACTGTCCATACATAGCAGGCAACACCTACCCCTAGTACAGTCACACAAAAACAAGGACTTCACAGTAGTTATCAAGCTACACATGGCAAAAAATTGGACCTCATCATCCTTCCAGGGAAACTACCCTGCCTTGAGGAGTCAGGACAGCAGGGACAGATGACACCCTTAGCCAGTGACATTAGTGCAAGACTTTCCACTGAACAAGATTTAGGCTTCCTTGGATTATTAGGATTAACAGTCTATTTCATTGTTTTGTTTTGCAGAAGGAGCTCTCTAGGTTTTGTAATAGTCATGTGTCCCAAGTACTTGTATATTTGTGCATCCTTAGGGGTGTGTCATATGCCCCTGCAGCCACCCAGGGAAACCTGTTCAGTAATGGTGTATGGAACATGCTGACAGCAAAACCAGCATTGTTTCTGTAGCACTTAGATTAAAAAAAACTCCCACATATTAAAAAAAAAAATAAAGCTAAGAATGGCCTGGGCAGTCCTACTGGGTGGTGTAAAATACTAGGGCACACATCAGAGTTTCGTGCTCCTGTGACACAGAAAGATCTGATGTTGCTCAGTGTGAATTTGGGGGACATCCCAAATGACTTGCTTTCTGTGCCAATTCTACAAGGTTATATCCCCTCCTAAGAACACACACAGCCTAATTCCATGTAGACGGGAAAAGACAATCTACTCCCTTGAGCTTCAGTACATCCCACCCTGTGCAACACAATTCTGTTTTTCCTGCTGCAGAGTTCCCTCCATTAGCTTGTTTCGGGTCAGAGACTAAAAAGCACAGCCAACAAGACCATCTTGAACTGTTTGACCAGGGTTTTTTTTCCCTTCTGAAAGCCACAGATTGTCAGCATCTATCAAGCCCTCCTTTCCAATTTAATTGGGTTGTAGTTTACACTCACAACAAACAATAAAGTTAGAGCAATGACTTTCAATCACAGGACTCTAGCAAAGAGTGTAATTTATACAGGTAATTAAAGTCACCATCTTACTGTCCTTTCCTTGTTCTTGGTACTGTACTAGAAATATTAACATCAGTGATGTTACAATACTAGAAACTTCTTCAGAGATGAGCATCAATGTTCCTACCTAGAAGCAGTGCCAGATTTCACTGCACTGAAATCAAGTGAGCAGAGTTCAATCCAACTTATTTCACTTATCCTATTTTTTTTTTTTGAAGATTCGATAATACCTTTCGAAAGGGTTTCTAGTGACTTGCTATGTTTTAATAGCATTTTAATAGTATTAATAAATAAGTAGCTATTTCAAATGCAATAAACCCCATATAGAGCTTCTGACAATCATTAAACAGGTGCAGGCCCAAACTCAAACAAATTTAACTCAGCATTCATTATTTCGCTTAATTTAGAATGAAGAGGATGTATAACGTTCAAAATGCTAATTAGCAATGTGAAAATAAAATCTTAAAATGGTTTCAAAGAGTAACTTTTGCACGATTTCTGAATTAACCTAACCCAATCACTTCTCCCTCCTAAGAATTAAATAAGAATTCAATTAGACAAAACCATTAAACAGGCAGCTTTAAGAGCAACTCATCTTTGTACATTTGAATATAAGCACTTATCTTAATACCAAGCTAGGCACGGTTAATGTCCCTTGTATTCAAGAGAATCCTTGACTCTTGTTATAGGAAGCAATTTTGATATCAGGAAATCAGTTGCTTGATTATTTTTTGTTTATTTATTTATTTTTCAATCTAAATTAGTGTTTGCCAAAACACTTCAGAATAGAAAACAGCTTTATTATGAAATTACAATGAGTTGGTTCAGACTTCTTACAATCCCCAGTTCATGTAAAATGTCAGGTTTACATACTTAGAAGTAATCTGAGCGACCAGGACCAGAAGAACCTGGATCCATATTTATTTCCATGGGATCGGTAAAGACTTGTCAAAATAAAACACTTGCAATTCAAATGAGGACTGGGAAACACTCAGTGCCCCAATTATTCTGGGATCCCCGAAGGGAAACCTTTTCCCACACTCTCACAAAGCACTGCACTCCATCCTGCTGTATATGTGAGAGCTGGATTGGAAAAATGGTACCTCAAATCTGTCGGGGTGTGTGAAGGTGAGAGGAACTACAGGCACTGCTCTGCTTGAATGTCAATAAAAATACCAGCTAATTAGGACATTACTGGTTGCTTAAACTGCTCTTTGTGTTCATCAGAGTATTTTCTTGGGATGGAACACCATATCACCCAGTCACCTTACAAAGGAGAGAAAAGGCAAAGAACCACCTGCTGCCCCTTCTTTGCTAAGGGATGCTCCCTTCGGAAGAACACCTGACACTGCAGGTACAGAAAATGAAATACAAATGCAGCACAACAATAACAACCAACCTGCCTGTACCAGGACACTTGATGTCCATCAGAGCATGATGGAGTCATGGTGCTACTGAGGGAACAGCACAGCAGGTGAGAGGAGGAGGAGGAGGGAGCCACAGCACTGGTCCCCACCTCTGATCTCCTGTTCTGAGAGAGAGCAGAGGTTTATGTACCAGGGAAACAGCCATGGAAAGGCAAAGGAGAGAAACCAGGAAAAACAGCAGCATTAAGAGGCAAAAGAAAGGCCAGAAGGAAGCCAAGCTAATGAGGACAGGGAGGGAGCCAGCTAGAACTAACAATTAGCCGCAGGGCAGAGAAAGCCCCATCAAGATCTCAAAAACACTTCTTCGGTGGCAGAAGCTCCCCTTTTTGGCTGCCCCAGACAAAGTGATTTCCTCTTGCTGCAGGAGGAATGGAAGCAGGAATATGTCACACTGGCCAGGCAATTCCTCCTTCTAGAAACTCTTGGCACATTAACAGGTAATTAACACCACGATCTTATTCCCCCTCAGGCCAGGGAAGGCAGGTGATGTTGCTCAGTGCTCTTCCCTCCCAGCTCTGGAACTCAGACCTCTGGTGCCAATCACCAACTTCAGGAAGACAAGTAAGAGTTCTGCTTCTCGATTTCCTTGACAAGTATGGGCACTGAATTTCCCTGGATAAGCAATGGTTTATTTTTCTCACTCTAGTGTTGTTTTGTGTTACAGTGTTTTGCTTTTCGATAAGGTTACATTCTAGCATTGTTGCAACAGGTTAATTATATTCTATTTTAATAAGCATCTTGGTTTAACCTCTGCTTGTGTAAGATTAAACTCTCAACCTCACCTCCACAATTTTTTCAACAGAGAAATACCAGACTGCCTGTGGTAGTCATGAATTTTGCTTAACCTTTGTGATAGTTCTCTCAATACATCTTAATTTATTATTAACTATTAGTACAAGTGTTCTGCATGCAGAAGCTGCAATGGTCTTGGTGATTATGGTCTCAGTGATTATCCCAGCCCTCAGGAGTCTGCTGTGAGGAGTTCCCCTTGCACAAACTGGCAGTCAGAAACCATTGGCTCTGCACAAACCACACTGGAGGAACCAGGAGGGACAGTGAGGAGCACTGAGATTCCATTTCCCTTAGGAAGAGACCGTGGACATGTCACCCAGCTCTGCTCCCCGTGACAAAGGTGCCCAGGCTACAGCACTTGTGCCACACTGGGGATCTCTACATCCCTGACAGCCTCTCCATCCCACTCCTCACCCAACTCAGAGAGGTCCTTTGGAATGGGTGTCCAGGAGGGGACGTGGGTGGCACCATTCATCCCAGATGGACATTCAGGTGTGGTCCCAGGGTTTCTTCAGCCTTCCTTGATTTTGCAAAACCAGATATAAATATAAATGCAGAAAATAAACCAATCTTAACTAAGGCTGGAGAAGTTTACAGGTCTATCTAAATCAGCACTTCAGCTACTCTTAGTATAGCAGGCCAAGATTTTTCAGACAGCTCAGGGTGTACTCCAGACAGCCACCAAACTGAGGTAGGTACTGACCTGTGCCTGCCAGAGCACCTTCCCACTCACTGGTCAAGCAGGAGATGAGGAAAACAACTGATTTTTCCTCTTGACTCTTCAACCTCACATTCTGGTATCAGGAATTCAAGGACTTACCCCGTGGAAACCACTGGTGAAATGACAAATCAAACAGTCCAGCAAAGACAGCACACACTCGTGTTCAAAAAATACTCTCCATTCTGTGACTGGCTGAGGATTTGCTGCCCAGTTATCACCTCCCCCAGAGCCACAGGGCTTTGTTTACTGCGGGAACCACAACCACAGGAATGCAGAAATGACCAAACCACATCCAGCCTCCTACTTCAGTACAAGTTGTGTGCCCCAATCCACACAACTGTGGGAAGAAATAAGGAAGTGGAATTCAGTTAAACAAAACAACCAAGGGGAAAAGGAAACCCAAATGCAATGCCTTCTGATCAAGGGCATGGACACTGAAGAAAAGTAAAATCTTGATTTTAACCAGAGACTGGACTTGGGGGATGTTTCCCAGATTTGCTCAAGTTCAGCATTTCTACTGATCCTGTCCTGTATTGGAGCCCTTAGTCATTGCTGCTCACTGCCAGGTTAAAGAAATATTTTCTACTGCAGAATGCACAAGATTTTTCATGCTATGTCTTTAAGACAAGTTTCGTATTCAGGAAATGTAACAAAAAGGGAAAATCAATGTTGTGTAGTATTTAGGTTCTGCATATCCAAGAAGCCATGATGACTTAATCACAGCAACAATGAACTGCAGGAAAAAGTCAAAAAATACATTGAACTTTAAAATTTTACACTGAAGCAAAATAAACCCCTCAAGTTATACAGTACAATTACCACAACACTATTTTGACTGTGCACAGTCAGTTAAATAAGATACATTTCGCAACTTTTAAATATCAAGAAGAGGCAAACATCTCCATGTATAGGCCAGGCTTGCTCATTCCTGGGCTCTGGAGTGTATTCAGAAATGATTTCCTCAATTAGCCAGACACAGAGTCTAACGAAGGACCTACTTCTCATTAAGGATTATTTAATCACACGTGGAGATGGGAAGGCATTTTCCGGAGCTATTTTTGAGTTCCCAATAATTAAGAGATGCTTAAAATGTTTTTAAAATGTATTTTCACCCCACAACAATCCCAAAGAATTTCCTGTATACCAGTTCATTTCTCTACTACCACCAGGCATAGGAAACACACAGAAGTCAGAGATGTCCCACCAGATCTCCACTGGCAGTATTCCCTACTCTGAAGGCTGCAACAGGAAAAGGGAAAAAATAAAAGGCCTTACAAAACTACAGAATGCAAAAAGCAAGAAACAATTCTGCTGCACAGTTCTGCTTTGTTTTATAATAGCTTGACTTTGCTTTTTAAAAATCTGTAACCCTCTAGTGGTATTATACTTTATTAGCTTTGTGCATTTTAAATCGACACCTTCAAAAACTACAACAGTTAGCAATATTTTTAGTTTTACCTCCAATTTATTATTACCTTCTTATTAGCTTAGTTGCCACCCATGAAATTTGTTATTACGGTAGGTAAGCTGATACTTTTTCCATCATCTGTCCTGAAATCCATTCAGAAATGCATTACACAACAAAAAGGACCCTCATAAAATACTGTTTTTCACTCCAGACATCACAGACAATGAAGGAGAGATGAAATTTGTAGCTTAAGTACAGGAGTAAAATAAATAAAGCAGTGGCTGTCAACATATTAACAACAACTTAATCTCTTGAAAATGAGAAGCAGAAATGAAATCAGAAAAAAAAATATTCCCGGCAGCTACAGCTACAAGTGACACACACAAATCCTGTTTATTGTTCTCCTCCCATGTGAGCTGGTATCTTATATATCCCACTGCTTGGGAGTCGATTATGAAAGCAATGCTGGGGTCTAAGATTTCCTTACAACTACTCCTCTGTTTTAATTCCCATAAGGAATGCAGAAATAGGTCGTCCTGCTCTGCCTAGTTAATTTGGCATGCTAACTTCTATTAGCAGCACACTAAATTCACCTGCAATACATCACATGCTGCTGACACTTTCATACATACAAATAATTGCCTTTAAAGAAAGAATTACTGCCTCAGTCCTAAGTTATGGAGTACTAAGTAATTCGTGAGAAGCTCATCTGAGAAGTCTACCACATGGCAGGGTTTCCCATTGATTTGAATAAACACAGCTGAAAGGAAAAGTCTCACACTCTAAGTGTTCCTTTTCCCTCTACTATTATTTCCATAAATCATCACGAATACTGAATGAGCTTCAGCAAATACAGGGGCTGACAAACTGCATTATTTTTGGTGAGATAAATCCTTCCTTCAACAGTCTCATAACCACTTTCCTTTTCTGCCTTATCTCCGACTCTTTTCTGTGCCTGTTCAGACCACTATTTTCTCTGCCAATCTTCTAAATGCTTTGCCTTTCTCAGCTCCTGTTCTTCACTTTCTCTTTACTCTTATTACCACTCCTGCTTGTCCATATTTTAGCTTTATTTCCTAAACACAACATGTAAGAACAGGGCAACTGTTATGAACAAGTGGTAGAAATCAGAGCTCTGTACCTGATGCACCATTCCTGACATACCTGTCATACACACATCATTCCAGACCTTGGGCACAAGGTATTAAAGTAAATTCACCAATATCAGTGATTTTCCCAGTTCCCGTAACTAGACAGCAATGTCATTAACAACAGCACATTTTCTGTGACATTTTTGCCTGAATCCTTTTCCCCCTGAACTGATAATAAGAATAGAAAACAAATTACGTGGTCTATACACTTAAGTGATTTGTAATGGATTCATTTCACACCAAGACGTGGTAAGTAACACCATCCAGCTCGCCAAGTCAGTCTCCCTGAGTTTGTGATTAAATGTGAACAATAAGTGTACAAAATACACGTAAGAGATCCAGGAAAACTGCTAGAGCTCTCCCAGTGCCCCTCAACGCCAGCCCACACTGAGCAGCTTCTCCAAGGGCCCAGAGGGGCAAAAGCCCAAGGACCTTTAGTTACAAAGGCCTGGCTGTGAGATGGGTAAACCGTCCTGACTCCTCCTGGGGAGGAAAGAATCCACTTGCAAAATCACAGCCCTGCCCAGGCCAAAGGGACTGGGAGAGCTTCTGGAATGGTTGCAGCAGCGGCAAGACATCAGTGTACTCAGAACTAAAAACCCCCAGTAACGAGGAAAACCAACCAGCTGCTTGTCAAAGGAGATCTTAAAGGAGATTGTAAAATTTGTTTCTTCGATTTCCCTTGCTAAAGGAAATGAAGTTGTCTGAAACTGGGAAAAGAGTGCACAGGGTTAAGTCCCATGCAAATCTATTTTCTTTGCCTCTGCAATCTTGTTGAGTCTGAAGAGACAGAAGACACTTCAGGACATTGAGGGAAAGAATTCCCCAGTGCAGTCTTCACAGATGACCAAAATGCCTAGTGTTGTTAGTTTTATATAATGGAACAGCCCATTAAAAGGTAGAATTAAGACACATAATTAGGCATTGCAAAGCAGTGTTACTCATGCTACCAGAAGCCCTATGATCTAGAATAAAAGAAAAAGGACAAACCAAGGTAACTGCAAGCACAACAAAAATCTGAGCTAAAGAGTACAGAACTAGCATCCATAAAAGATTACTAGAAAAGCAGAGCTCACCAATTTCAGATAAAAATTTTGCTCATCAAGATGACAGAGAAGCACCTAGAAAAGGAATGACTTCTAATTGAAGTAGATAGATGAGGATGGATCTCACCAGATACACAACAATTAATTAGCACATTATAACAGAAATATAAATGTTTCCAGTAGACTTGGGTTCTTATTTATTTTATTGTTGACCTTTAATCCTCCTTTTACTTCCTTTTCCACTGACAAAGCTGAGATAAGAGAACTGCAGGCCCACACAGGTTAGCAGGGACCTCCAGAGATAACCTCCTGCTCAGCTCGGGTCAGCACAGATGGGACCAGCCTGCCCAGGGCTTCACCAGGTGCTTCTCGGGGGAACAGAGATGTCCCCACTCTCCTCTGGGCAACATATTCAACAAAACCCTCACCAAATCAAAACCAAAAATGGTAAGAGTGCTCAAAGATTGTGAAGAGCTTGAGCAGAAGCTGTGAGGCTTAAAAGTGGATTTTAATTTGCTTTCTATAAAACCATCTCCATACAGCAAGTAAGTGTGTCAGTGTGTGGGGCCTCCTGTCTCCTGCCTAAAGGGCTACCTAAAACAGCTAAAGCATCCTGCAGTCAGGATTTCTCAGTGGGAGATTTTCTTTTATTTTGGAGGGAAAAGTGAGCAAACACAATTTTATGGGGGGGGTGGGGGGGAAGAGTGCAAAATTTCTAGGTTTTCCTTGCCTAGACTTTTTCAGTCTCTGGTTTTGATGGTTGATAGAAATGGTATACACATGAAACTGATACCACTCCTTACATGAATTTAGGATGACTGACTCTGCAAAGTGTGTACAATCCTTGGCATAGATAATAATATAGAGTTCCAAATTAAAAACATACCACTGAAATCAAAGGACTTAGCTTGCTCGTTCCTCCCTTGGCCACACTCAGCAGTGAAGACACACATTACCAAGTTTTCATGTTTCCATGAACATTAAGAAGGAAGCAAAATAAATATTTCATGTATCTTACATGTTGACACTTGAGAAACACAAAGTACAGGTACACGGGAATTGCTGTGCCTCCACGAAAGGCTGAATATATTATTAGTTTAGAACTCTCCAACACTGGCCTGTTTAATTTCTCAGCCCTTGCACCACATGAATCTTATGGCAGCTTTTGCACTACTCTAAGACATGGTGATTTTGCAAAGCTGTATTTTCCAAAGGAAGTCAAAGCACTACACACAGAGAACATTTCTATCCAGGTTTGGGGCAGGAAATTTTTTAGGGACAGGATTTGTAACTCCCCACACACATTAAAACAGAAATCTTCCTTTTTACAAGAAGGGAGTACATTGGTTATCTAATCTACATAATCTTCAAATCAATATGGAAAAGGCAAAAAAAAAAAAAAGAAAAAGAAAAACAACACAGCAAGATTCAGTTTGAAAGACCACAGTCACGACCTGTTATGTTGACTAGGTATTTTACCAGATGGTTACCTTAGATTTGGTTTTTCAAAATCCATTGCTTGAAGAATCAACAGTGTTTAATCCTGGTATTATGTTTCTTATTAAAATCCTAGCTGGTTCTACACTTGTGGATTACTATGATTTTGAGCAGTACAACCACATTGCAGCAGAAGCCTCACAAACTCCTCAGCAGACAAATCCCTACTTCTAAATATTATACTAACTCTTGCTCAAGAAATTTTATCCCACTGAACCCTCTTTTATTAGAAACTTTATGATTATAAACGTCAGCACAGTTTAAACTGTCTGAACACTTTTCTCACAGAAATATATTAGCTATATTTTAGTGTAGCATTCTGCATGGGCTCAGCTTCAAATCCTACTCATAACAGTTATAGTAGCAATAACACAAATGACACATAATTGGATATTTTTTTAGACTGATAGTCTCTCTCCCCTCCCCCCCCCAGTCTCTTCCGTAGCAGAGCACAGAAAGATCTCTCCATTATTAAAACCTTTCAGGGTTTTTTACTTTTTCTTTTTTTTTTTAAATTCCTCTTATTAAAAAAAAAATCCAATAGGCAGTCAATACTATTTAGCACATTTGCTATACAGCAAATTAAGAAATCTTTATAAAACTGTTAGTAAGTCTGGAAAGAAATAGTACACGTTCAGTGTGTTTGAGAATGGGTTGTAAGAAAATGATGTACTGGGTATGTAATTATATTATTTCCCTTTGAGTATAGATAGTACTAACAAAAGGTTTTTACTATAGATAATCAGTGTATTCCTTTTAAACATGATTTATGATAAAAAGTTAAAATGCCAGGTTTTCTGTATAGATTGAAACAACATTTTCTCAAAGATATGGTCATGCATTTTCATTAAAAATTTTACTTTGAATAATTGTGATTATTTATCATGTACTATCTACTCCTTTATTTGTGAATTAAGCTATATTAAGAAATGCACATGAAAATGAGAAACTCAAAACAAAATCCATTTTTTACTTTTGAATGAATTCCATGACCTATCTTGTCAAAAGTATTTACATTCTGACATTTCTATTTCTGTCTATTTAACAGAAAACTGAGTCATGAAACCTGATGTAAATAGCTCTAATTTTACCTTGCTTTACAGACTAAAGAGCTATAAAAAGATTACTTGCAACAAGCTGGGATGATCTAAATGGGATCACAGGAAGGGAAGTGTCTTCTAAGGTTGGTCATGGCCATCAGCAGAACCTCCTGATATTGGGCAGACAGAATCTTCCAAGCAGCAACCTTGTGTAGAAGAACTTTTTTTGGGATGTAAATACATAATCTGTCTTAAAGGCAACTTGCTTTTATGGAGAGAATTAGTAGTATTTCTCTTTGAATTCCTTGGGGATTCTAAAAGACACGAACTTGTCTGATACACAGAATTGTCTTAGGTGAGATTCCCTTGTTATACTGCAAACCCAAATGTAGTGTCATTCTGGTAACTCAGGGAAATGAAAAATAAGAAATAAAACCCAAAGTGATCTTCCCTTAAAACACAGAGAGGATGAAGTGCAAAATACAAGCCAAAATCACGTACAGAAAAAAGAAAATTAATCACTTAAAAACATAAGTATAAGTCACAAATAACTGAGTTTGGTTAATGGTTGGTGGGTTTTTATGTTGCTTCCCCCTCTCCT
>VXAU01003238.1:1409203-1441460 GCA_013399695.1 Formicarius rufipectus | reverse complement strand
CTCCCCCCCCCAAAAAAAAAAAAAAAGGAAAATAATCAAAAATGCAGCACAAAGTACTTAAGGAACATCAACATTCTTAAAACTAAGGCCAGTTGTATTAGCTGAGGATTTTTTCCCCCTGCTCCATTAAGAGTATAACTATTTGTGGAAACCAACTACTAACTCCATGCATTTGTCACAGCACGAATCCAAGTCCATTATTTCTAAGGTGCTTTTTTTGAAAGCTCCCTGTGATTTTTGACATTTTGGAATTAAATGAGTGAGTGGGAGGGTTAATGTGCACCTGAGCAGCTGCCCCGGCTCTACTGAAGTATTTCCAGTCCCAGTCCCCTGCACTGTGCGTGTGGGGCTGGGAGGGGAACAGCATCAGCCCAGCACACTTGGAAAGTGAGTTCAAACACCTGAGATGGCCACAGGCTTCTACAATTCAAGAAAAAAAAATAATTATAAAATTAAAGAATTTTTAACAGCTTCAAGGTGAACAAAAAAAGTCTCAAGTTTTCACCTCAGGAATGTCGGGCATTCCTTTCATGTTTTTCATCCTTAACACTGCAGAAGAAGGAAATGCGTGCAGATTCCAGCATGTCTTTGAACAGCCTTTTAACAGGGATGACAGACCTAGTGCAGCTCTACGGAGTTAAAGCAGACTCTCAGGGCAGCACATGAGTATCAATGAGACATAAGCTTTAAAAAAATTAAAAATTAAAAAATCTATTGATTAAGTGCAGTATTACAACCTGTACACATGTAGCTTAGTACAAAATCAAGGGGGCATTTCGTATTGTGGTAATTTCCAAAGTTCATTCCATTTGCTTCCTTTGCCATTATTTACATCTAAGAAACTTACAGGAACATTTCTAAACAAGGAAAACATCACAAAAACACCTCTCAGAAGAAACTGGGGAAACTGGAAAAAAAAAGACCTTAGTAAAAATGTAGCATATTTACAACAAAATGCAACATCTTTATATTAAAGATACATTGGAAAGTTGCAAATGACAGATCATGAAAGCAAAATAACTGTGAAATTTTTAACCACAGCTACTAAATTCTGATTTTTTTTATGCATCAGGGTTTGTTTTGACATGTCAAAAATAATAGCTGATTTCGAAATTGTCACAGAAGTGAAAGAATATTTAATGTTTGTACTACAAAGACAACAGCTACAAGAATGAATCACTTGTTCACAACCAGGAACTGCTAAATAGAACAGTCTGTGAGATATTTGATAAGAGATTCACACATGCCTATTTGCCAGAGCCAAAAGCAACACTTGTTAGAGTTTTTCTGTCTTCATTTGTACGTGTAATTTATTCAAGAGACAAGTAGGTGATAAATTATCCATAAACTTAATTTTAGCAGCAGCGTATAGAAGGGCTCTGCAGATCACCTGCAGGTGATTTACCACAGGTGGCTCTCTGTGTACCCAGCACAGTCACACGCCCTACTGGCACCTTTCCTTGCTCAACAGCACCGGGGAGAGCAACTAAACTCCCCTGGCAACGCGAATTCAGAAGAGCACCCTGGTGGTGCCACCCAGTTCTAGATGTTGAGAGAAAGGGTGAACCCAGTGAGAGTCGGGGACAAGGCAGGTGCCACGGCTGTGGGGGGAAACTGCTCAGCTTCCAACACGTCCCTGCCGAGACCTGCTTGCTTTTGCATCTTTGAGCAAGACTAGTCAAAGGTAAGCTAGTAAATGCTTTCCCAGTCAGAGGATGCGTGTTACACCAAGCAAGAGCTAAAGGAGAACTTGTAGTTTTTGCTGTAATCATGCAGCTGCCACCTTGTACCCGAGATCCTGATCCTGCCTGTGCAATGACACCTGGTCCCCTCGTCCTCAGCGGGAGCTTCTCAAAGCCCAACTGCTGCCAAACATGCTTCAGACACATTCTGATTTCTTGTGACTCTCTACCTAAAAGCCAGAAATTATTTGCTGCCTACTGCATCTCTGATCATCAAGCAGATTTCCAGCTCTGTGCCTTGTGCCCGAGTAAAAGCACTGCTCCTTACTGAGCTCCAGCAATACCTGTCTCGTGTCATTCCTCAATGGTTCAAAAATGCACAAACCCCATGAATCTTTACTAAAGATTTTTACTGTAGCTTGTGACTTGTATCATACAAACAGTTCTATGACATAGAATTTCTTCAAAACAAGACAATATGTATTGTGAAATCAAAAGAAAACTAACTTCACTCAAGCAATGAGGGCCATTGAAAACAGTTGCTTGCTTGTCACTTGGAATGTGATATTCAATGGTATGTACATTAAAGTACTAAAAAAAAAAATACATTTTTTACTCTTTTTTTTTTTCTTTTTCCTGCCATTGTTCCCATACTCAGAAGCACACAGAGTCTCACTGACTAAAGAAAAAACTCTCTTGGCTTTGATTTACAGACTTTGCCCTGCCAGGGTGACTGATACTTTTTTGTAATCGTACACATCTATTTCAATGCTGCACTTTAAATTATTAGTTTCATAAATATTTTCTCTGCCTAAAGCACTGACAGGTAAAATCAAACAGCTCCAGTGGATTAGCCTTACAAACCTGAACTTTGATCACAATATGGATGAAGGAGTGGTACAGGAACAGAAAGGGACCAACTCCACAGCTGGCACCGAGCAGAGCCATTCCTTCACAAAGCCTGAAGTTTTACTACTGAATCTTGGACTTCATTCCCTGAACTTCAGTTTACACAGGCAAAGGAGACAGATCACAATTAGAAACGTTATTTAAATAATTCAAATAAATCCTCCATTTACCTTGGAATGCCCTGGTATTGCTATTCTTACCTGACTGTGCATCATGCATTATTAAGGAAGCTTGCCTGGCACTTACTTGAACCCGTGACTTAGGCATATATAGATCTTCTTTTATGAATAAAGTTTACACTTACCCTAGCAGCCTGCCTGGTAGAATAGCAACATTCAGGTAGGTGGGACATCCTCTGGGAATAAGGTCTGAAATCCTCAGTTTTATTTCTTGAGATTGTTGTATTCACTCAATGGCAATTGAATAAAAATAGGGCTCTGAAAACCTCATACAGCTGCCTGGAAACACACTGTTCCTGCAAGGCTGACAGATTTGGTTAATTGTGAGGAACTCCTTCACTCATAAAATGAAATGGCTTCATGTCATTTCAACAAGTGTGTACCTGGGAACTACAACATGAATTACTCTTAATTTATCTGCAATACTGCCTGCATGCTTTATGAAAAGTATATGTGGATATATAAACAGGGTAGAAATTAACTTCTGCCTAAGGCTACCACCAAATGTCAATTAAGCTGCCAGACTTTCAGGGGTTGGTATTCTGTCTCTCTGCCTGGGGGAAGATTTGTATTCAATTTATTGTTGAATAAGACAACCAGTTTGGCAGGGAAAGCAGATTAACAAATTATACACTATTTTTTTAAAAGGTGAACATAACTTACTGAAAACAAATTTTAGGAAGCTTTCTTATTATTCTTATAACTATTTTTCAATGTATAAAGCTGGAGAGAGAAAAACCATTAACTGTCTGTAAGCAGGATCTAATATGAGCAATATAAGTTAAAAATGCACTCTTGCATTTGTTTTATTATTTCATTATTTTATTAACATATAAATATCATTGGGAGAAGCTGCTGCCATGCCCAGCCAGAGGATGTAAAAAATAGTTGTGCTTCTAAACAAGATAGTAATTCACTAGCTGTTAAAAATACTTTGTTCTTTCTATTAAACAAACACATAAATTATTTCTGTATTCCTCTTTGCAATGAAACACTTCTTACCATTTCAAGCTTAGGTCTATCTCAATATTGCCCTACCTTCAGAGATGCTCAAATAGTTAGGTACTGATTTATAACCCAGTTCTTTCCAAACACGAAATTCAAGCCCAAATTCATTAATGTCTAAATTCATTAACTACTCTAAAATCTGCAGGTTACTAATGTGGATAGAAAGGGTGAGAGGTTTGGGTTCAGCCCCTGTAACACTCACATGGATTATTTCAATACATGGATTCTGTGAGTTGATTCCCTGCCCCTCAACCCAAAGTTTCCATGTCAAAGGGAATGTAAAACTTACAGCCCCGTTCTCCCCACATAGTGCTCTTCCTCAGGGGGGAGTTCCCATTTAAAACAGCCAATTCTGGGGTTGGTTCTGCTGAGGGAAGAACTTGATTGTTTGCTCACACATGATCCAGTTCTTCCTCTGGAGTGTAAACTGAGGCGTTCTGAGGCAAAAGCTCCACGAGCAGTCAAATGTATGGAGAAAGGACCTACACCCAGCTACGTGTTTCCACTACCAGCTGGTTATTCACTGACATGCCTGGGTGTCTGAAAGGGAATATGATCTGGGGGTTCTTTATTCCTAATTTTGAGTAGTATTCTGCTCTCTCTTGTGATCTGAGGAAAATCATTGTTTGCAGAAATTATCTCTGACTATGGGGATTGCAGTCTCCTCAACATGGAATTCAGTGTTCTGAGAGTCTGAAGAGAAAACAGAGCTATAGAAGTCACCACAGAAATACACATTTTGCTTATTTGGACAGCACAAAGAGAACATCTTCCCATGACTGCTGGAGATCCCACTATCCACACACATACACTATCTTACACCAGAGGAAAACTTAACCCAGAAAACAGTGTGGCTACACTGCTGGGTTGAGCACGTGCCCAGGTACTGCTACACAGCTGCTCATGCAACATCTCCCACCAGTCTGGCAACAAACTGGGCAATGGGGGACAGGGGAACCCCATTGCCCAATTTATATGAGAGCTGAATTTGTTCTTCTAACTCCAAGTAAGTGTTCTCTTGCCATTTAACTCCCATGACTACAGTAACACAGGGACTGGGAAATGCCACCACTGCAGGTGTCCTGCAGCTCAGCTGCTAGGAGCACATGATTTCACAGGTTCTCTCCATCCCCGTTATACAGTGTCTTTGCCATTCCCTGTACACTCAGCTCATGGGTTTCCAGGATCCACTAAAGGTCACCAACACGCTCACCATCAGCTCTCAGTGGTTGGAAATAAATATTGGCTAAAGGGTTCTTTGCTCCAACTGCATGATTTGCAAAAAAAGTTACCAGTTTACAAACAAGAGCATCAGAAATAAAAAGGCCTGATAGAGCTCTATGGCAAACAAGAAAATCCTCACAGATGGAGCATCTATTCTCATTCTCTCTCCAGGAGCATTCTTTGCCATTTAGATTCTTTCCACATTCAGTTGTACAGAAAAAATATCTTTTGTTGTCTTTCCTCAAGCCATCATTTAGCAAAGCATGAAAAATAATTGAAATGAAAGTACAAAAATTCCTAAAAAAAAGATAAAATTGTGCAGGACTACTATATTTTCCTTAAGATATTTTGTGTATTTTGTCTATTCTACCTTTTAAGTCTCTTTTTCCACAGGGCCAGATGGGTCTTAACCTCTGCAGAGCTCAGGGTCTTCCTTCTGCAGGTCTGTACTGCCCTATGACTTCACCCCCCAGATGTGGGGTTGAGATTTTCCCCAACACCACCCCTATGATGCTCTTCCTGTCCCATTATTTGCAGCTGCAAATCCTGGTGTTATCATTATGTCCTGAAAATGGCATGAAAATCACTACCTCTTTCCCCTACCCCTTGTTTTGCAGCTTCTGTTTTCTTCGGGGGAAAAGAAGAGTCAGACAAAGGGGGTGGCCAAAGTGATTTCAGTGGGGGACAAGCAGGACCCAGTAATGTGCCTCCAGAAAGCTGAAGAGCCCGAGGGTGCAGGAGACCACCCTGGTCACATCCCACTCTGCAATCAGTAAGGGCATCTTCAGCAGGAAGGAGCCCAGGGTTGCCTGAGCACGTCCTGATGAAGAACATACTGCCCCTGAGGGACACGTGGCTGGAGTGGGGCACCTGCAGCTCTGGGGAGGACGCTCCTCTGGGAGCCCCTGCCTTTCCTCCTCACCGGAGCTTTCCTTTGGTTCTGTCCCTCTCCCCTTCTCTTTTCTCCTGCTTGCACCCTCAGAGTTGACCACGCCATCCATTATGGGTCCCACAAGTGCATCTCACAGCACTTCTCACCATCCTTGCTGCAACACTCACCAGTCATATTCATACACTGAGTTGGACCGCACCTCAAAACAACACCTGACACCGTTTTCTTACGCTGTGGAAGACAAAGATAATATCTATGGGGAAACCAAATTATCACATTAGCAAGTTTTCTGGCTCCTTATCATTTTGAGACAAAGGGGCAAATAGGGATGTCAGCAAAACAATCAAGTTCCAAAGAGGGGGAAAAAAATTATCAAGGCGACTGTACTTGTTAGAAAAAAAAAATTATTCTTCATTGTATTTTTGACTAAAATGCTAAATATTAATTCTCAAGAAGGCNTTTTTTTTTTTTTTTTGCAATTAGGTACAAGTACACTGTTTAGCATGACAGCAGTGCTCCAATCTCATTTATTGAATGGACATCATTAGAGGCAGCAGAGCTCAGAAAGGTTATTAGAGCCTCATCTGAACTACGAAAATGTCAAGTCAAGTGGGAATGGTGAATGGTGATATGAAACTTATTCCAGTTATCTCACGTTAACGAGAAAAAACAATGCAGGGTTTCCAACAAAAACAAAACAGAGAGAGGCAAACAGCAACATGAGATGCATTTATGATCACAGCCAACTAGATATTCAGGTTTATATATTCCCAACATCATTAAAACAGGTCCATTTTATCATTAGTTGCTCCCTGCTTCCACCTCCAATGCACCAAGTCAGCTTTAGCATGCTAGAGGCATTGACAAGATGTGGCTGTATATACAGGTGAGGAAAAAACAGCAGAAAGTTTCTGTGGAAACAGTGATTGAGAATTGCTCCTCTCCCACAGGTAAAACTCGTGTGTCACATCACTTATTTAAATAATTTATTTGATGAAGTTAGAGAGGTCTGAGAAGATTTTAGAAAAACCAGTTCTGACAGGACTGTCAAATATACATGTGACTATGAAGACGCAATTGTTACATCAATTTTGGAATATCATATAAACAAAATTAAAGGTTTTTTTTTTTCTTTTAATACAGACTATATGCTATCTTTTTTGATCAGATAAAGTTTTTACAAGTTTTATAAAGTCAAAGTAGGAAACACACAAACTCGAGAGTGTTCCATGCAAAACACATAGTGCCAAAAACCCCAGGCAGAGCCGTGTGACAAAGCCCTCCCCTACATTGCACACACGGTGTGTATTGAGGTTAATGGGCACAAAAAAGGTGTTTTTTTAAGAGATCATTAAAAAGTGTTGGCCATGATCTTTTTTCTTCTTTAGTGTACGCAGAAGTGTTATTTTTCTTCCACATTCTGTTCTACAAAAGATCTTTAGCACCTATTTTGGCAGAAAGCTTAAAATACCAGGGTAATCAGAAAAGAAGTGCAACAGTGACTTCAGAGAAAATTGAAGCTGAGCAACAGAGAGGAAAAAGGATCTTCAGTGATCTGTGTAGGGCATTGCTTCCTTGTTTTGCTCAGACCTCCTTGCCATGAATTAACACCTAAATTCTGGACATTTTTTTTCAAAGACTTGCTCATTTTTTCAGGACGTATGCTTACATGATGAGAATACCTGCAATTCCATCATCTGTTGTCCAGGTAAACCAAAAGTAGGACAGGACCTGAATTACAGACCTTGATTTTTGGCCAGGGAAAAAAAATAAATCAAGCATTATCAAAACAAAACAATTAAAAGCTCACACTGTAGTCCTTCTATACCTTTCACAGTAAACTTGCTATGATAAAATAACATTAAGACAACCTGACAGACGATCTTCAGAAATTAATAGGCAAGGACCGGTACATTATGACACACGTTTCACTTTATTATTTTCCTTATTTCTGATTATTTAAGGTGCTATGACATTGATTTCTTCTGGGAAAGGACCCCAGTATTGCTGTCTTTGAAGGGACTGCAGTAAACTTCAGACTGCAGAGCAAATTTCCAGCCATAAACCCACAGAGACATACACCTGTCGCAGCAAAGTCAGCTGGACTCTTCCTATCATCACTTTACTAAACTGAAATTTGAATATAAAACTTTGTGGAGGCCTGATGTGGCCATAAAATCACTGTACCATAAACCTCCAGTACAGAGAGGCTTTAAACTCTGGCCTACATGTAATGACATCAGAGGCAGTATAAGAGTTCAGTGCAAATGGAGTGAAGGCAGAAAGGAATTGGGCAGAGCACGAGAAGGAAAGGAGCAGGGGAAAAATCAGAATGAATGAAGAAGGGAACAGAACTTGTGCTCCAGGTCTCCTGAAGTCATGGCTGCAATAGTTCATAAGGTCTGACATGTGAAAGAAATGTTGCCTTATTAAGAAATGCTATCTTGATCTATAATTACATCTGGGCCATATCAACTAAGCAATTAATTTTTATTGATACAGATTAATACAATTTCTCTATTTAAGATCCAAGGAACTGATCTGTGTGTTTGCAATCTTTGCTCATTTCATTTTGTGAGGCTGCCTATTACGGGCTTATTAAAGTCTCATTATATCATTAAGCCCAAATGTCAGTCCTGGTCCCAGTCCAGGCTCTTCTCTTTGTATTTAGTCATTACCCACAGAAGTGCTTTCCAACAGCCAGGAGTCTGACACTTGCTGACCAATTCCATGTTTACAGTAACACTCTGAGACTTCACTTAAAACAATGAGTTTAGTCAAGACTTATATGCAGCATTGTGGAGTAATGTCTTTATATGAAATTATTGATATGAAATTATATATATGCATATATTTGACATGGGAAAAACTCAACAGAGCTGCCCAGCTGACACAGCCACCTGCCTCACCTATGCCACAAACAAGCCACATCTCCTGGTAGACTGTCACAAGTTTATTAGAAGTGGACAGAGACTCCAGCTCAGATCTCCAGCTTTGATGCCACCCAGAAGAAAGAAGCAATTATTTGCTTTCTAGCCCAAGTTAAGATTGTGATATTTCATATTACTTTGCATATTAAGGCAGACTCACATTAATGTGACCAATATGACCCGCTGTGACCATGAAGCAACTAAGATGAGCTCATTCCTGAAGTAGGAAGTATTTTGTTGTTGTTCTGAAGGTAGCATAGCTTGAAATTGTTATTAAATTAGTAAAACAGTGAAATGCTGGCACTTAGAATTTCAGAAATCAATGAAATAATGGCTTCATCCTGCAGTTAGGAGGAGTATGTAAGAGATCTCTAAGTAAATAATTAGATGTATCATTATAAGCCTAAGCATCATTTAATAATTACCCCAAAATACGCTGAATTAGGAATTTTAAAACTATTCTCCACATTAAAACAAGGTGACCTAATCTACCAGCAACAGCTTCCAGGATTCTGTCTAATGTGTTGTCAGTATATTTCAAGTTCAGAAATTTGATTTTAAAAAGCAACAGATTTTTCAAAGATTCTTCAGGCACTGGCTAAATATGATACCCATCTGTGAATTAAAATAAATACATTCAGGAAACTATCAAAATGTTTCTTAAAATCAAACATATGGTAAGTGTTCACTGTGTCAGGCTCAAGATAATTTCTCCAGTAGCTGGGCCTCTCCAAAATTGACCAGTGTCAAGGGTTTGGTTTTGATTTTATTCTCACAATTTTCATTTGTGGCAAAGGTTTAACCAGCTCATGAATGGGGACATGTGTAAGACCTGAAAGAACAATCAAATGCAGATCAGAAAAGTATGGCTTTACTTTTATTTTCAGTTTAGAAAAATAAACACCATACTGATAAAAGGTTGCTTATCATAAGGGGGAAAATTATATTTAAAAGTGTGTGTTTTCGTTTTGTTGGTTTTTTGTAAAATAAAACAAACTAAAACAAAAACAAGCAAACAAACAAACAAAACAAACAAAAATACAAAAACAACAACAACAACAAAAAACAGCCACACTAAAGAAACAGAGTCAGCTCAGTCAGTAATATTTTGCTGTGTTTCGACCTGAGCCAATTCCAAACAATAGTAGGTCCTTTAGACAGTGGCACCAGCATCAAACATCTTCCCTCTAAACAGGCATGGACCCACCTGGGAACTGACAGCCTGTTTGGGGACAAAGAGTTTTAATAATTCTGAATATTAAACCCCACCATTTCTGAAATTTAAAAAAATAGATTTCTAAAAACAAAACTTTGAGTTTTCAAATAAAATGGGAAAAAAGTATTATGAATCAACCTTTCAGCGGGCCAATAGAGAGATGGGGAACAGAAAAGGAAAACAAAGGAAAAAAAAAGGTAGACGACAGTAACAAACATTGAAAAATGCTATTTCCAAAGTTAAAAGCCCACTTGAATTAGGAACTCCCACCATCATTTCCCTTTCTTGGTTGTTTATGAACTTACTTCCATTTCAATATGTTAAGAACTCAAACCTATGCTGTTTGGGGATACCTGTTTCTTTCTGAAACAGCTTTGGGAGACAGATTCTAAGGGACAATGTACTTAATCTAGTTGTCAGGCTTAGAACAAGAGACCTAAACACAGATTTTTCACATTCCTCTATTAGTTTTCCCTGTTTTTTCCTAAAATACTTAACCACCTTATTAATAGATTTGGCACATACAATAGATGCAAGTTACCAAAGTCACAGGAAGGCTATGGACTCCTTGTCCATGTAGGCAGGACTAGAGGTGAGGGCAGGTTCCCAGCTGCAGCTGGAAAAGGGCTCTGACACAGTACACAGGGACAGCTTGAGGGGTTTGTGGCCCTAAACCCCTCAACCTACCTTGGAAAGGTTCATTATTATTAAAAAAGAAAAATCAAGTTAAAGCTGATGCAGTCCATCAGTTTTTTAGGCAGGTGCCTTTGGAGGGTAATGGATGCCAACGGAATGGAAAATTCCTTTCCTTCACAGCTCTGCAGGTGCACTTGCATCATGAAGGAGCTTCTGAATAAAGCAAACTGTACATATTACTACTGTCTTCAAAACAGCTTATGAACTTTTCAGTCCATTGTGATCACAGTTCCCTGTATTAGAAGGGAGCCCGTGCCCTTAAATCTTAACTCTCTGAACTCTTCTCTTTCAAGTACCCAACATGAGAACTTTTTTAGGAACAGGAAAGTCTGAGCTCTAATGAGATCCTCTCTGACAACTGGAGAATAAAACCTTCTATTATATATACTACAGAGATTGGAAACACATTTGCTATACCTCTCATTTTTCTTTACGATCCTCTCAGTCCCTTAACTAGAGTACAATGTCCCTGACTTGAATTTATATCACACTTTTCAAGATGCAATAAGCAGCAGATTGCAGAACAGGATTGCTTAAGGAGAGAGAACTTCACAGAGAGGCACAGCCTGTTGTGAACTGGCCTAAACAAAGCAAGAGCTTAATGCCCACAGTAATAAATACAGAAATATGGACAAAGTGACACGTCTTCGTACTCTCTTTGAAAATCAACTGACTGACTGAGCAGCAAGCAAACAAAAAACCCCAGTTCAGCCTGTAGTATCAGTGTTAAGCAGATTTTCTGCTGGGCAGCAAGTGGCAGAAGGTTACACTTATTCCAGTAGGTGTCTGAGTCCTGGCTACAGCAGAGGGAGGAAGGAGGCAGTGAACATTATGACACAATTTCATACCTCACTGTATATCCTCTGCTCACCTGCACAACAAATTTAAGTGTAAGGGACGGAATAAAAACGGGGCCTGAACTCTGAAGCTGACATGAGTGTGATGTGGCTCAGGACTTCAGAGTTCCCTAAAGCTCTGCTAAAGCCAGAAAGGAAGTAAGATCTCAATCCCAAATGAACAGGATATCAGCTGCTGCTGTTTCAGAACCATGGAAATAGCTTTATTGATTTCAATTTTAAAGCTTAGAAACTATGGCCTTCATAAATACATATGCATGAAGTTGAAGAGAACTATATTCAGATAATGAGGCAGCTTGTAAGACTATATGCTGTTAATTGTGGTGAGAAATAAAGACTGAACTTCTGAAAACAGTGTCAATGTTACGGGGTTTTTGTTTGGTTTGGGGTGGTTTGTTTGTTTTCCCAACAAGACAACCAGCTGTTGAAAGATTTCTGTCACCTACGTGTGCCATGAAATTACTCACTGTCTTCCTTCCAGTATCACCTCCATCTTCAAATCAAACTATCTGGCCAAGCAAGATGGAGCCTCAATAAAACAAATTTCTGCTGAAAACAGAGCAAAGTAACATCAGTAGCACATTATCAAATGTCCCTCAACCTTTATTTGGATAGTGTCATCAAAGTTTGAGCTGAAGATGAACTGATCTCAACTACTGACAAAGGTGAAGAGGTCACAGAGAACTCCTGCTGGGGTAGGAGTGGACCCAGCACATCAGTCCCCCTGGGCAGACACTTTGAAGCCCTTTAGTGATGACCAATACCAAATGTTGTGCAGGTACACAGCACTGGGAGACAGTGGCCAAATTTACACACTAATGTCTTACAGCCCAAGGCACTCTTGTGGCTGGCAGATATCACTGCTGTTGCTGCCACCCTACAACCCAGACACGGGGCAAAATGAAATAAGAACACCAGAAAACATCCACAAAGCCACCAAAGAAGGACCAGCACTCCAGTCCTCCTGTTCTTTGGTCATTATCATCTCTTGCAACAACCCCCTGTGAGACAACGCTGCCTTCTTGTCCTACTGCAGACATCCCTTCAGAAAACTTCTTCCAGAACAAAGAACTCTGGTTTCATCACAATATTCTGATTTGTAGTCTTGGAAACACATCTCAAAACAACTCAATCTTCAGTGACCCTATTTTAGATTGTGTCCTCTACATGAGGATTTTCAGAGGGGCAAAACAGTTCAGTATTAGGTTTCTTTTAATTTTTATTTTTGTGAGGTTTTTTAGTATTACATGCCCTCCTAAGCTCAGTGTATGCTTTCATCACATCTCACCTATGCAGGTTAAGCATCCAAATACAAAAGCACAGTGAAATCAAAATGTATATTCTCTTAAAACGTTCCTCTAAATAATAACAGTATTTTTAAAAAATAAATAGTCTCTGTCCTTTTATTTTTGCTTTGTTTTGGTAGGAAATCCATATGAGGAAAACACTTCATGTGTCATACAATATCTCCTAGGACTACATCTTAATAACTGTATTAAATAATGGCTATGGGCCAACAGGAAAAGGCCTTGCATGGCAGTTTAATTGACAGAGCATCTGAAGTGTCCTTGAAAATTATTTAAAAGTTTATTACGGTCTTGGAGGTCAAGAATTAAAGGCTTCAAACAGCAGTTCTGCTGAGGTCCTTCTCTGCCCCATATGCTGTACCTTTGATGTTCCTATTAATTCAAAAATTTTACTTAACACACAGACACCTTCAAAAACTCTCCTCTTTTGAAAATTTGCAATCACTTATATACTGTAGAGCTCAATAGTGTTTGAATCTGACTAGAACATAAATCTGTGATGAAGAGTAATTACTTTAAACTGAATAACCTACACAATGCCACAGGCGATGAGAGAGCACATTTTAAAAGTCACTAATTTATTATGCAAGCTGGAAAGAAGTGAAATATGTTAAGAAGTGAAATACATTGCAAACAAGTATCAAGTGGCACAAGTATTTTATGTATTTATGAAATACCTCCCAATATACTTCTGTCATTCCTTTCTCATCAACACTGTCAGTGAAGTTCACTTTGCATGATAATATGTGCTAAATAAATAGCTGTTGCTGGACTTGTCATAAAGTGGGCAAAAATTACATCATTTGGGAAGAAGGGAGTGTGCTTTTTACATTGGCACTGCCTCCATTGGACATCTTGGGATACAGTTTGTATGTATCAGAAGCAGTCTAACATACAGATTGTGTATAGAAAATAAATTAAAAAAAAGGGTTCATATTGAATGGGAAACCTAAATTTTCACTCTTCCAGAGGACAGAGAATGCCTTAATGGCTGTACCACACACACAAAATTATCAGCATGGTAGGCTGACAAAAAAGAGGTTAACTGACAGATACAATAGCTTCACCTTAACCCAGATGTCAGGAAACATGTCATTATTGATATTCAAAGCTGGAACACAACAGTTAAGTGACTCATAGAAAGCTGAATAGGCAGGCATTTAAAATACCATGTGTGTATAGCTCACCTTACTGTAGGGGAAAAATGAGGTCTTTTTAGTTTTGTTTTTATTTCAGAGCTTATCATTTTGTTAAATATTGTCTCTATATGACTTAGGACAATTCTACAATATCCACATGTGATCTGAGATAAACTGACCATTCTCCCCTCTGAGTTTTCTGCCTTAAGTCAGAAGAATTATTCAAAGTCTTATGAAAACCTGAGCTCAGATTTCAGCCTAACTGATCTCACTCTTATGTACTAAAGTAATCTCTCATTCCATCCAACATGAAGCACAGTTTAAACATGCTGATGATAGTTGGTCAGAAAATGTAGATGGAGACAAATTTACATGGTTTGCTTGCTTGGTTTTCAAGAATGCACAGCATTTAACTCATGTTTAAATTATGACAAGATAGGACAAATGTTTCAAGGCAAACAAAGGACAACATATACAGAAACTGTAGTTCGAATTCATTTCTCCTGTTTCACACACAAATCTGGTATTCTTAAAAGGACGTGTGAATTGTCCAAATAAGACTTGTCCTCTTATTACTTTCCCAACACATATTTTTTAATGTCTACCCAAAAACCCAGAAAGGTGCCTGATCACTGTTATATGTAATAATCATAAGTCAATACCATTAGAGGACCATGTTATGGATCACAGCACCTGCTCACACTCAGAATATCCACACTGGTTCTCTCCTTCAATTTAGCTAGTTTTTTATATTTCCAGCAAAAGCAGAGTTGTAGACATTTTTGGAGAATTTATTTTGAAAAAAATCAGTCTCTTGCTAATACCAGTGAAAGGAATGTGAATGGTGAAAGGATATGTAACCTCAGTCTGAAAACAGCTATTGACTGTCAACTCCACATACTGAAATTATGATATGAATTATTATCTGCAAGACTTGTTGGAAGCCTTTCTTCACTTGCCTTAGAACAGATTTATGAGTCTGGTCTCCTCAGTGGAGGTGAATAATTTACACTACCCCACCCCTAACTTGATAAACAAAATGAGTCCAATTTGAACTTTTAGCTCTTTGACATTGGAGCAAAATTATAATGTAATATAAATGCACCCTGGATCAACCTATTAATCATTTTGTGATCCCAGTAAAAAAACAAACAAACAAACAAACAACAAAAAAAAAACCCCCACACTATTAAGAAAATGGGTCATTCAAATGAATCATTACATTTCAACAAATGTTAGCTTTTGTATTCTTCATCTAAGAGGAATCCCTACTTTTACCAGATGTGTTTGTCCAGAGTCACCTTTTTTCTAAAACAGTAGACTACAGTTACACCAAAACAAATTTGTCCCCTCAAACTTCAATTAAAAATGTAATTTTTAACCCAGAAGGAAGTCTTAAGCATTTCTTTGTCTAAAAAAACATAACCAAAAACTCCTTAAAATTCTCATTGACTTTTGTGCCCATTTCTGCAACTGCATGTATCTTTGTTACAACAGCATATAAAACTTTACAGAAGGGCAACAATGCAGTAACAGCAAATTTTTCATAGCTAATACTGAGGCAGCCAGACGACTTGATACATATATTAAAATCACAAATTATGATGCTTTAATCCCTTGGTAATGACACAGAGTGATTTCTGCTGGCAAGATCATAAAATCCATCCCAATCTTCACAACAATTCGTATCCCGGTTGAATTTGAATTCATAACAAAAGGGATAAGAAGGTCAATGTACCGAGATAGTCAAAAAAGAAAATGCCTGAACAGCCACTGAATATTCTATTTCAAGCATCCATCCTTGACAAGCAAGCTGCAATTAAGATAAGATTTACTTTTATGCATCAAGTCCTTCAGTTTGATCTGTGAGGCTGCACACACTTTCTCCTATTGTCTGAAACATCATTTCAAAATGTTCAGCACAATAATACATAAACCACTATCAGAACATGCAATTGTCCCACTTTGTCGCAGAGCTGGTCTGACCCAAGACAGGGGAAGCTCTGAGCAGCCGTACACTCGGCTACAATTCACGACTCCCAACTTCCCTTCCCAGCTCCATGACAGCCTCACTCAGCCCTGGACAAACCTCTGTCGCCCTCTCCAGTCTGTAATACAGGAGTTCATCATCCTGGCATCAAAGTCATGTTGCAGCCAGAAAATTTATTCATCAAGTTTGATGCTTTTTAACTACCCCACAATGGGGACTACTATCACCCAACAAGTGGTGCTGCTCATTTATGCAAACCCCAGTATTCCAGGAGAGCTGCTTATTTAATTCCATGGAGAAACCAATGAATTTGTGTTATACCTGCCCACTGAGCTTTCCTGGGTCATTGTAATGGAAGATAATCCCACAGCGTGAGTACGAATACAGGCTTAAAAAACCTAACCCCAAGCAGAAAAAGATCACACTACCTAGGACAAGTAGATCTAGATTTCAACTTTTCTGAAGTACATGGATATACCAAAGATTCAGAGAATCCTGTAGATGTGCTATCTCATCCAGCCTGCAGGTCAGAGTAGAGCAGGTGCTCAGGGCAACATCCACTGGAACTCTGAGTTTGATCATGGATGGACAATCAGGTACCTCTCTGGGCAACCTGGTCCACTACTAGACCACCCTCATGGTAAAACTTACTCCTTGCAGTGACCTGAAATTTCCCATTTTGCAGTTTGCATCTATTGCCTCTTGTCCTAAGGTTGAACACGTCTGAGAAGAGGTTTGTCTCCTTCACTCTTCCATTAGGTAGCTGTTAACAGAAATCAGGTCTCTACTAGGGAAAAGCAAACCCAATTCTCACAGTTTAATGCCATGAGCTCCAGACATGCACTGTGTGTACACCTGCCTTGGTTATAAAGAGCATCTCAGTTACATGGGAAGTGCTCAGATCTGGGAGACTTCTCCAGTGTTTTGCCTTAAACAGTCTGACTGAACTGAGGGCCTCAACTGAATGCTATGCCACTCTCTCCTTGAGTCACATTAATTGCTACAAGGCCTGCTAACAAAGTATTACCTGTCTTTAGAAGGGATGGCTCCTGCTCCCACACCTCTGATACTGATTTTCTCTTTCATGTGTCAGATTTGTCACAGCCACTGCCAGCTAAGTCACTGGTTGATGTCCTCTCAAATATCCAGTAGGTACGACAGGATATTCAGCATGGTACAGAAAGATAGGATCTTTATAAGCCAAGCAAAAGGCAGAAATTTGGAGAACATGGAAGACTGGGAACAGTTTCTGTGCTATACCACCTGATAACAGGGCAAAAAATAAGGCTCTAAGCCATTATTTGTTCAACATCTGTAAAGTGGAAATATGGCTCAAGGAACCTCATGGGGCAGAGATAAACATCGAGGTAACAGAACTGTTGTTATGCACTGTCCAGCATCACACACATGACTGACCAGTTCTCTCTTGAAAAACATTACCAGCACTGAAATCCCCTTCCTCCTCCTCATTATCTGAATGCTGTGCCATCAGACCAATAACAAGTAAACACTTATTCTTGGTAATTAAGAGGCCAGCAAGGAGAACAATGGATTCCCCAAAGGGTTCACAGAATATCAACCATAGAACCACATCAATGATTAAGGAGATTGAACTTTTCTGAAAACCACAACCTAGAAACTGGAAATCTGTGATGCCTGCCAAGTTGTAAGAGAAAATCATGCCCTTTTGGTAGGAAGTGAACAAACATCAAAATGTATGTATAAAATGAGCACCAGTACTAAAAAACAACCTTTTAGCCATCACGAAACCAAGAACCCAAAGAATACAACTAGCTAATAACTCATATTTTATTCTTTGTCATCTGCACAGCCACTCTTTCTATTACAGGGGTACTTTTGTGATATTTTTTTTTTCCTTTTGAAGGCTCAAGGTGAGTATTTGGTTGCCTTTCTCCTGCAGTTTCTACATCAGAAACACTTTAGTCCATTGCTGCTTAAACTGGGTAAGAACCGGGGAGAGTAACCAAATAAAGATCCAGCACTCAGATTTTTAACAGCCTAAAAACATTCAGAGATGCTGGATATTTTTACACACACCCATCCTCTCTTGTATTTTACAATGGAGAGACCATGAGAGAGAACAACCATTTAGGTCACTACAGCAACATTTTCTACTCACCTAACTGTCCTCAGAGCCTGAGCTTCATTGATTTTCCATGGGACTTATCTTCCCCAGTCACTCCAGGGCTTTTGAAGACGTCATCATTAAACAGTAATCTAATCTTTTCCTCATCAGTTGCTACTGGCCCTGAGTAGTGGAAGTCAGAACCATCCCACTTGCCAGCTTAAAACAAATACTTGCAACTAAACCACACAGTAAAATTTTGATTTGCTATAAACAGTATTGACTGCAGACCCTAAGAAAACGCACTTCAGAGAGCTGATGGGTGTTGCTCAGTGAAGAGAAACAGATTAAAATAGAAAGGTGAATCTCCATTAGTCATCCAGCCTCTGAACAACACACAAAGCTCCATTTTGCTACACTTGGGCTGTTTTGTTTGTTTGTTTGTTTTTTGGTTTGGGTTGGGTTTTTTGTTTGTTTGTTAGTTTGTGGGGTTCTTTTAGGTTTTTTTCTTCATGTGTTAAGGTGATTCAGGACAATTAAACTGCCATCTCAGACAGGCTAACCTTGCAAAAAACTTTAGTCACTTGGCTAGATCTGATCTATTACAGTGTGCTGAACCATGTGTTCTATGACATTGAGTAAAAATCCCCTAACTATGCTGCTAAAAATACCAGCACCACGTCAGAGAGAAGCATGTATACCCCACAGAACACCAAAGGGAGAAAGTTAATAAAATGGACATTTCTCTGTTGCTGTGTTTTGGGGGAAATTTGCAGCAGCCCAAGTTCTATTTCTGAAACATCTCAGATGTTATTATCATTATTGAAATGTGTTCTCTGCATTTGAATACAACCAGCAGACAAATGTGACCAACCACTTACTCCCAATACAGTCGTCAAGACACGGAAATAAGGACAAATTCCAAAATGCTTCAATATTTAACTCTCATTTTCATCTCCAAATAGCAGACTGACTCTCTGCCCACATGGGCTGGTCAGGGCTCTCCCTTGGGCTATTTTACACTCAATGCTTCCAAGGCCAGCCCTGCCTCAGCTACACCTCCTCGTTTTGGGAAGTGGGAGGTGTTCAGTGTGTACCAGCAACATGGTCAGCAGAAATTTTGAAGGATTATTTTTTCCCCTGAAGAAGCTTTCTCAGCCTTGTCCACGCTCCTGCAAAAACATTTCACGTTTTATTTTGGCAATCTCGGAAAACAAAACCAGCACTATTTTTTTACAAGTGGACTTGAATTGATGTATCTGCAGTGGAGAATTAATTTCAATGGTCATTCCTTGAATATCATGTTTAAGGTCATCCTCCCCCCAAAGAGGCAGGATACGACTACACAGCATAAATGTTGCAATTTCTCAGAGACCTCCAGTTGCAAGATAAGCTTATATCCCTTATATTTCTGCAGCATACTGCTCTCTTGGAGGTCAGTATAAGGGCATAAGGAGGTGATTATCTTGCATCCTTCTCACCCACTTGGTCCTACTTTCTTCTCTTTATCCTCTTTCTGTACTTGTCAGCATATCTAGAGACAGACAAATGTTAATTCCTAGTGAATGCTGAAGACGACTCCCACCTATTTTACAAAAGCATAACAACAATATTAGGAGGAGCATTACAAGGAATATTATGAGGTGGTTTAAGACCTCCGTGTTTGGGCCAGACTTCAGCTAAGAAATGAATTAAGCAGGAAGAGTGTCCATTTGACCACTTAATCAGCAGCTTTTGCAGAGTCTCTCTCAGAAATTTGTACATGTAGAATTACTCTTTCAAATTTTCCTTTGCATGGGAGTTGTTTGATATGTATTTCAAGCTGATGAGACCCAAAACCAATTGGCACTTGCTAGCTGATTTTTGGAGCTTCACTTTAACTGTGTTAGCTCCAGTTTATTAACTTTAAGATACGTATTTTTTATTTTTAAACAGCACTTTGTAGTTTTCTTTTTTTCCCCCATTGCTGGCAATTAATTTGTTCAGTGAAGAAAAAAAGAATACTTTCATGTATTGCTATGTTTTTTAATTCTCTGCTGATGTGTGATTAAGTATTCTCTTTCACACAGAACAAAGAGACTTGTTTCTCTGTTATTTTCTCCTCTTGTTTTAGGAAGTACAGATGAATCTATTTTATCTCAATTTGATATTTCTAGTAAAAATTAAACTGATGTTTTACATTATAAAGTTTTTTAAAGTGTCATTTTTTCCCCTAAGTTAAACTGAGAATTATGGGTTTTATGTAGAATATTTTTGCCTGACTGTGATAAATAGTGTGAAAGGAAAGTTACTGTAGAAAGTTTAGGCTGAAGTTTGATCTGAAGGTTTAAGTCTTAATTCCAAAAACACTTCATATTGTGCACGGACCTGCCAGTCAGTTCACCTCACATATTTTCACTCTCGACCTTTTCCAGAAGTCAAAACTACTTTACAGGAAGAAACCACTTAGTTAAATGACTTTATATTTAACATATAAGAACAAGAAAAAGTAGTTGGATCTAGTTTAAATTAGCAAAGATGAAACAGGGTTCTTATCCTGATCCCCCATTTCAAGATATGAAAATTAATATAAAATTGAAGTTGCAGTACTTAACAGTGATAGATGTCAATTTAAAGAAAAAGGCTGAAACGAGATCAAGAAACCAGTCATCATGATTTGAATTCAATGAGCCATAAAATAATTGTGGTAACTAGAGAACAGAAGAAATCAAGACTGAAGCAAATTAGATGTCAAGTTATAGACTGGTCTTACACTAAAAAAAAAAAAAAAAAAGAAAAGCAAGGCAATATTGAAGGGAAGGGATGCTGTTGCAAGGTTAATAAAATGGAAATCAGGTATTGAAAAGATGTTATTTTTGGCAGCCCTAACATTTACAATAGACTGCATCCCAAACCCATATTTATCCAGGCATTTATGATATTTTACTGCTGTTTTGGCGGGGGAGGAAGGAAGTATTTTAAGGGACAGATACTTTCTGGGAGCAAGAACCATTCTAGATTAAGATGCACATTGGCCAAAAAAGACTACAAGAATGTCAAAGAGTTGAGATGGGTCATGTGTGGCAGGCAAACCTTCAGGGATGAGGACACAAACAAGGCATGTTGGGAATGCCAAACTCACCAGTGATTCCTACAAAATCCTGAAGAAGCAGTCCTTTGTAATGGTGGCAATTAGACAGAAACAACTCTAAGTGACTGAGAAAATTAGTTTGATGAAATACAATCTAATGTAACTTCTTTAAGTGAACACGTATCACGGGATGTATAAAACATCAACATAGCTTTTTTATAAAGCAAAATGCTGTAAAATGCTAATTCAGGTATACAGGTAGATAATTACCTTTTCAATATCCTTTTATTAATTTGCTTCAACTGTACAAAGAAAATAAGCTTTACTAAAGAAAAACCTATCAACCTACACATCAAGACAAACCTTCCACTCACTTCTGCACAGCTTCAGTTACATTGAATGGTCTCATTGTAAGGAAAGTACTAAATACTCTACAATTCCTACTTTGCTTAATCATTACAATAATTCAGCATAGTAGCAACTGGAAACCTGACTGTACTATTCTTCCATTTTAATAAGCTTGAGAACTGAAAATCTATTATGCCTAAACAGCNAAAAAAAAAAAAAAAAAGAACAAGAAAGAAAAAAGAAAAAAAAAGCCAAAGTGAGGCTATTAGAAAGCCTTGCTTCCATTAAAAGTGTTCTCAAAGGCTTTAGAAAACATCTCATGGTGCTTAATAAAGCGATTCATTCTCTCCCCATTCCTGAGCCACTGGCTCTGTAATGGAGACGCTGAACGGAGAAGGGTGTGTAGCACAGACCTGCCCACCTGGAGTGCCACAACACCCCTCTGTGCTGGCCATCCTGGCACAGGTGGCTCTGCACAGTCCCTCCATAAACCATGTGGCAATGCCAGAACCCACCTGCTCTGCGACCTCAACTCCCCATCACACCTACTGAAGCAGGAGATGTGTCAGCAGGAAAAAGCTGGTGGGTCAGGACAAGGAACCTGCAGAGACCTCAGAATTCCAGGCTTTTTCCCAAGCCCTGCTTGGAGCAGCCGAGACGGAGCACGGTCGTGCCGCGCTCCCGGCGCCCGCTGGCCTGACCCCAGGTGAGCCCACGGCCTGGCAGCATGACAAGGGAGCCTTGAAGCAAGAGCACAGGACAGCAGAACATCTTCAACAGGAGGAACAGAGACTACAGTGTCCTACAGGCACAAGTGCTTGCCTCCCTCCCTCCCTCGGGTTGGGGAGGTGGTGAAGAGATGACAGCGCTGGAGGTGTAAGTGATTTAACTGCCAAGTAATTACATGAAGAGGGGACTGCGACCTTTATTTTGCTAACTGTCTATTAGAAGAACTTCTCTAATTTTGACTAGGACAAATTAGCAATTTCTAGAAATAGTTCTCGACCTTGAGCACATAAACCTTGAAGGCAAGTATCACACAGCAAATAATTAACTAAGTGATATATTAGCAGATCATACTACAGCATCCTTTAACAAGATGACATTCTACATATTCAAGCAGTGAATCCCTATTTTCCAAGTCTGAGTTCTGCACAGATAAAAGTGCACATTAATAAGGGAACAGAAACCAGAGGCTCAAGTATCTGAAGCATGAAGAGAATCATTTAAATTGTTTCAATCTTTTGTTTCTGGCACCATGCCGTCTAGTCACATAAAGCTGTAATTGAAACCATGCGGTGTGTGTAGTGGGTTCATTACTGCCTCTCACTGAGCTGTCTCATGTGCTAACCATGGACTGATTCTTTGCATCCTGAGAGTCAAAAACTCTCCACCTATGTATTTGTTAGCACATATGGGTTCTTATTCCTTCTAGGAAATTAAAGCTATCTAATACTGAAGAGCCACAAATTGATTTCTGAGTCCAACTCCCAGGTGATACCGAATGGCATGTCTGAGCATCTGCAAAATAAATCATCTGGGAAGATATTATATTCATAGACCTAAAATATAACAATGGTTTAAATAATTCATTTGTAATACTTAGCTATATGGTAACTACTCAGTTTACTGCAAATCTGTATTTGCTGAGTCATAAATAGCTTTTCACTGCCAAAGTGAAGACATGAATTTTAGAATGAAGTGCCCTGCCTGGAAATAATTAATATATGATTTTAATATTAAGTATAATTTTAACTATTAATGGAGAAGACACCATCTAAGTATCACGTCTAACATGCCCTGAAATGAAATCCATATATTTTACACAACTCTATAAAAATTGAAGCCTCATAATGATAACATTTGTAGAACTCAACACAATCATATCTGTTTCATCAGACTTTGTAACAGTTCTAAGCTAATGAGTAAACTTTTATTCAGGAAACACAGGTGAAAATTCTGTGACTGTTCAAAACACCCTCTGTCCTCTAAAGTAAGGGATTGCCAAGTAAGCTGAAGCAACATAAAAATACAAAGATATAGGTCTCTGCAGTGCAAGGTTGTTGTCAATTTTGACTGCAGAACAATGAGAGGTTTTCAGGACAAGTCCTGTACTTTCAGGCTCCAATGTTGCTTTTTCCCAGAAATATAAACAATAGAAGTATTTCACACATTTATTGCATTTACTGCTACTCTTAAACATTTAAACTTATTTACTATCATACAAAAGATTTTGCTCTCTATAGCAAGAATTTCTAATGTTGTCATAAACAGTTAAAAAAAAAAAAAGAGGATTAAGTAAAAACATATCATCAAAGGTCTGTCCTTACTCCCTTCTTAAAACATTTTCAATCTAATATCAAATGAGCTTGGGTCATCGTGCAAATAAACTGAATTTATGCTCAATGCAACAAGAAAAGTACAAAGAAAATCAAGCCTCCCCTTTTAGTTTTACTGACATACCACGAGAGATTCTAAGGTGGGGAGTTGTGGAGGGAGACCTGTAGGGAAAGAAGCAGTCATAGATTGCTGCTATTCTATCCCCAGGTCAAGATTTCACCTTTCTTCTTTTGGCTGTTTCATCAGCCTATGAAGCCATAAGCACTTACCTCCTATATTTCAAGCTCTAATAACCCACCTCTGTCCTGGGAATTCATGGGGGGAGTAAGTTAAGCACGTCATCTCACAGAGCAATATTGTTATCATGACGTACTTGGATTTATTTGTGGGTTTGAACGTGTTCTGTGTTGTCTGTGAAACTAATTTTTTAGCTAGAAATGAAAGTTTGTGCAAGTCTTAACTAAAAATGCATTGTTCTGTCACACTGTAGAGGAGCTGATCGTGTTCACGCCTGTACTTGTCTGACCAAGAAACTCCTCTGATCCAAGCAGAGCTTTTTGCCTATTTATAGGTACAAGTATTCTCGTAACAAGTAAAGGCAGGAATATTTTAAAGCTAACATGGTGGCTTTACATAAAGTACCCATTTTATTTACACTAAATAAAAGCCAAGCTATAGCACCTGATTAGTGTAATATTTAAAAGATTCTGTGCAGTCAGTCAGCAACTTGTAGATTCCCTCCGTGTGATCCACTCCCTTCTGTAGCTTAGCAACATTAAGACGATAACAAACAAAAATTAATTGTGCCAGCACTAATTTCCATCTGTGATGCTCATCCCCATTTTAACCTGCCATGTCCCATGCACACACACACACTCCCCAGTGAATCCCTGCAGTGCAGCTCAGGGAAAGGCAGAGGTGTGCTGAATGAAAGCAGGAGCTCCACCGTACCCAGCCAGTGCTGCTGAAGCAGATGTTTCATGTTGATAAGCAGAGACTGGAAAAGAAATTTCCAAGCCACTTTTCCCGTTCTCTTCACTTTCTCCACTGTCCTTGGCAATAACTAATCTAGTACATGTGCCACGTGTAGCCCCTGTGCTTAGACTTCATCCCTTTTCCTAAATCCAAATTAGCATCAGTTGTGCTAAATCACAGACCTCCTCCTTTCAAAGCTCCTTCTGGCTCCTCCAATTGGGAGGTCTCTCTTGCTATCGGATAGGGATATTTAACTTCCTTTTGGTTATCCTTCCTTAGGGATTTAAGAAGGAAATACACAGCCTATATCAACACTACCAACATAGCTATAAAAACTTATGAAAAATTGGATTCTACAATGTAAGGCATGTGTCATCTTTTTGCTAGGACATCTGAATTAAAAAACTTGAATTTCAGTGCTATTGTATAAAACTGTAATTATATCCTGCCATATCCACAGCATTTGTTAAATCCACCACGGCATCAATCATCAAAACTGAAAATCAGCACAAGCCAGAACCCAGTTGAAACCTCATTGCAACACTAAGGGAAACAGGTGGGTTAGTACAAAAACTAACCTACACTTACAGAACAGTTTAAACTTGATGAGACCTCTGGAGGTCATCCAGTTCAATCCCAGCTCAACGCAGATCCAGTAAGGCCTGGCTCCTCAGCACCTTGCCCAGTCACAATCCCAGTATCTCCAAAGATGGAGACTCCATATCCTCTCTGAGCACAGTGTTTGACCATGTGGTACAAAATTTATTCTGTATTAATGAAGATGTCTTGTGTTTCCACCCGCCTGTTGCACCTGGAAGAACAGGATGGCCTCATCTTCTCTACACCCTTCTTGTAGTTTCCATTCCAACACAAAGGACAAATTATTTTTTGGGCATCCCTGCAGTTTTCCTCTCCTTCCCCACCTGGAAGGGCCACATTAGCTTAGCTGCACATCCCAAACACTTGGATGTCTATGGCAGAATTTAGGAACTGTGTATCAGTCTGAGTTGTCACAAAAAATTAGTTTATAAATTAGGTAACTGTTTATAAATAGAGAACTATGTTGGAACACTGTCTGGAAAATGTGAGAACACCATTCCAATGCAACTTGAGTTACAACAAATAAAAAATGCACAGAAGTCTAACAATAAGATAAATTATACCTTCCTCAGTGGTTAAAATATTTGAAGTAGAAAAAAAGTAATAAAAAAATCTATAAAACATACTCTGGAATTTATTGTCCTTTAAGAGCTCTGTAAAATTAGCTGCAATCACGTCCCTACAAATTAAATATATATTAGGCTATGGAAATCAATGTAGTTAGAGAAAGTAAATCAAAGGCAGAATGAAGCTTTCCGATTATAGTGAAAAGGACTTGCTAAAAATGTACAGACTCCTAAATACTGGAAGGCTTTTCAAGATATTTCCTTATCATTAGGCTGCTAGTTTTGTGAAGTCAGAAAATACTTAATGTTTCTTAGAATTTACTTGCAGAGTTCTGTCAATATGTAAAATTGTATTTTAAGAAGTACATTTTATTTAATGAATCAAATTACTTGATTAAAAATGGCAGAAATAAGAGAACATCAGAGGCAAATTTTAACACCAGGTTAAACCCTAGGGAAAAAATAACTACAAGCCATTATCTAATCACAGAATCTACATTGCCAAAATTTTCAAGAGTAATTCAGGTAAAAGGAAGCCGTTCTTTGAAATTTCAGGTGCTTTTCACCAGTGTCATTGTAACACAGGTTAAAAAAAGGCTGAGCTTACACCTGCTCAGATAGATCCAAACTGCTTTGGAGACACTGATTTGGGGAGGTATTCCCTGCTTAAACTACGCAGGGAAGAGAGAAGATGCTCTGGAATGATGGTACAGGGGAAGAGAGAGCCCTCTGACAGATCTTTCTGGAAATACTCTTCATTCAGGCAAGTCACTGCACACAAACAATGACGTATGGGTAGGACCAGGGTAAAATGCTCTGGAGCACCTACATGACTTGGCAGTCTTCATTTTGGGAACAGATCAGTTTTAGTGGGAGTCTAAAATTCCTGCCTGCATCTGATGGCATGTAAAAAAATCTCACTTAAGTCCTGTGAAAATTTTACCGTGACGTAAGTCATTAAAGCTGAACCAGAAGGTGAGCTCGATTTCACATCTCCTGGTGCAGTACATTTAAATATATAGACATATTTAGCATACTATGTAAGTGAAAAAAAGAACACAACTGGATTTCTTCTTAGATTTAACACAGTAGCACAATGAAGACACTCTAGTCAGTGATAAAAGACTTATTATCTATAGTCTAAGTGAGAAAACACAAAATCAAAACAAACAGCTAGCAATTACAAACCCCATGAACTTGGTGCTGCCTGTCACACCAGTGCCTCTAGATGTAAACGGGTATGTTGCAATAACTTCATAAACACGCATAAAAAAGAATGATCTTTCAATCTGGATGTAAATGAATCATTTAAATACCATTATTATTCTAAACTTGGTGATTCCTACATCCAGAGAAAGCTTCTAATCCCCTTTGTCTTCCCCCATTCAACCCTCATGGTGTTTTAGACTGGTCAAACATTTACTTTTGTTTGAATTAACTAATGGCTCGGGGTTCTGAGAAGGTCACCGACCTGATTTACACACACGGCTGATTAACACGCACCCAGAGCTAAAAGCATCCGGTATTAAATGCTGAGTTAAGCACCCATTCCAGCAGGGACTGCCTTCACCTTCCCAGCGCTGCCTTCCTTCAACCTGCAGCGGCAGCACATCCCACCCCGGGCTCAGCATCCTGCGGGGCGCTGGGATCTGCCCTCAGCCCTTCAGCACAGCCACACCTGCTCCTGAACCCCCCTCCTTCATGGAACTGGAGCCTGGCAAACACACCGTAATCTGACAGGAGCCCCCAGTCCTGCCCTCGGAAAACTGAGAATATAGAAACGCCTCTGAGCATCCATTCAAACCCACAAATACCTCTAAAGCCGCAGGACAGATCTAAGACCTGAACTGCTCTTTACTGTCAAAGAAGTCCATCAGTATTAACTCAGTAACACTCAGCTCCTGCCTCTTCCCCTGTAGCTGTTGCTCTCACAGCACTCTGCCAAAATACCAGAGAGGAGAAAATGACAAGGAAAGAGAAAGGAGAGCAAAAACTTCGCCAAAACTTGCTTGGCTTCGACACTCAGGAGTGGAAGCAGCCATCTCCCAGAACTACACTTGACTGCAACCCATCACAGAAGGAAAACACAACAGGCAAAGAAGCTGCAGCTGTTCCTGGAAAAGATGTACAAAGAAACGCTGCCAAATTTATTTCCAAAAGTGTCACAAACCTGAACAGCCCAGGAACACTGAGTGTCTGCAATACGGTGCTATGTAAGGCAGATAAGAAATGCCACTCTTCGTGTTTATCTGCCTTCATGAAACAAAGGAAAATGTAAATATTCGTTCTCTTACAGAAACAAAACAAAAATCCTGCAACTTTTTATCGACGACTGGGAGGCCAAAGGAATAAGGAGCAACAGACCTTGCCTGGGGAGGTTGGCTCTCTTTAGGAACTCTTGTAGGGTGCTGAGAGTTATGCTAACCTTTTATTTCACAACTCTTGCCAACGTCATTTAGGTGTACCATATTAAATGGAAAATAGACATGCAGACTCATAAACACAGGCAAATAGCAAGAAAAAAAACCACAAATGCAAATTGAATGAGCTAGTGCTATTTGAATCGCTAATATTTTGACTAATAAAAAATATACAGATACAAGTTTCTCACAGCTTGGGGTCACCAACGTACTGTGGGTAGAAGCAGATCCACATTCCCTGTACCTGAAGATTTTTAAAACTTTCCTGCCTAATTGTACTATAAAGTGTAACTTTAAAAACCTCTTTATGATCACAACCATGTTATCCAGGCCCAAAAATATTTTGTTGAACAGCCACCCAGCATGCCAGCACCTGAAGGTGGACAACACTGCTGTTCATCACAGCCCAGCACCAAACCTGAACCTTTAAATCAGGGCTATTTAGCTCTGGACATTGTTAGCTGCCTCATCTGGCTCCTTAACTGGTAACACTGACCCACCTGTCCCTGCGCACTCAGCTTTGGAGGGCAATGCAACACTGAGGCAGGTGAGAGGTTCAGTCATTTGTGGGCAAGAGGAACCAAACTCAACTCAAATTGTTCTCCTTTCCTTCTAAAAAGAATAGGAAGGAAGTTGATGAATTATTTTACCTGTACCACAAGCCTTAACCACTCTCTAATACTAAAAGACTATCTTGCAGTCTGAGCAGCTGAAGGAAAAAAAAAAATCACATTATGCTGGATGCTCAAGGAACAAACAACAACATTCATTTTGAGTCATTATTAACCTAACAGACCATCAAATGCAAATACTCCGAATTATGTTTCAATTAATGTTTTAACAATTACAGTTTTTCTTAATAAACACTTCTGTGTCTTCTACAGAAAAAAAAGAGACAATATCAGTTCTTCCTTAACAAATTTACTGCTTCTTAATAAATTTTAATATAGCCAAAACAGTGTTTCAAATGAGGATGCCTTTTCCCAAAGAAAGTTTGAAGCAGCAGACATCCTCCTGCAGGAGGATGGTTAACCAGCCTAACCAAGTCCTGCAGGAGGGCTGGCTCAGTGTAGTTTATCCCTTCTCACCAAGGGCAGACCCCAGCAATGCTGGGGGCTTTCCCCTCTTCCCAGCTCCTCCCTGAGGGCTGTGCTGTCTCTCTCTGCAGAGGGGAGACCACCTCTCCTTTTTTGGCCCTCCTGCCTTTCCTGCTTTGGGAGGCACCAAGGCCAAGTTAGTTTCAACTCTGTTAATTGATGCAACTTGCCTAAAGCGAGTGGTACCTGTGGGGGTGTAAAGCATATATACACACATGTGTATATACCTTCTCTTTACTCACTCTGTTCCCGAAGAGTGGCTAAAAAACTGCATTTGGAAATGCACTAAATAGTCTGAGAAATAAAATAATTTATTTTTGCTCTTCGGTGAGTTGCATAGAGATGAGTGATGCCAGCCACATAGGCCACACAGTGAGGGATAACAAAGCTGGGGACCAGCACTCCCTGAAACATTCCATCTCTGCCACTCAGGAGGGCGACGCATTAACTGATGATAAACCAACCCCAGAACATTTCAGTTTGTGGAAGGCAATTTAAAATCCTGAAATGCACAACAGTTAAGACCCTTGAGAAAATTAAACTTTGCTTTGGTTTCAAAAGATTTGGCTTCGATAGCAGGAAAAGGTAATATGGTAAATAAATGGAAAAATATGGAACTATTTTAGGTGGAACAGCTTCTAGAAAAGGGATTCTTCACAGAATTACTCTCTCTGGTTGGAAGGCATAAGCCGTGGGCTAAAAAAGGAACAATATTTCACAAGCAAGCAAGGAAAGTCATTGCAAACAGACTGGCTTTTCTCACTGCACCTACCTTATCCTAAACATAACTTCTAAAATTAATTGAACCCAGTCACCCAGGTTTCCATATGACAAAAAAAAAAAAAAAAAAGAAAGGAAAAAGAGGGGGGAGAAAAAAGGCTAGTAGGGCTGTTGGAATGAAGCTGTAATATCTAATCAGTATTAAAACAGAGTTGGGAGCCAATCAATACCCAATAAATTCATTTTGGTGGGAAACTATTTAAATTACAGGCTATTAAAGGATTTCTTTCTAATGAATTGATGTCTCAGTTCTGTAGAGAACTTCTGCAGTGACTTATTTAAAAATTCAATTAACCCTTTGATGAATGAAACAATAATTTGTTGTACTCTTCTGACACGCAAAGATGTTATAGACTTAACAAATATTTATAACAGATCTATTTTTAAATCCTGAAGAACTGTACTTTCAATTTTATTTTGAGAACCAATAACTTTTTGTTCCCCAGATTTCAGCTAATAGTATACCAGTGGGGCTGAGGAGGTGACATCAGATGAAGTGAGCTGATACCCCTCAGCCTCAGCTCCCCGAGCTCTCTCTCCCAGTTTTGGGTACCCACTGCCACAGAGCCCACTGGGGCAGGTCTGCAGGAATCCAGATTGCTCTTCTGTTCCAGATTATAAAAGCAATCGCTGTTCTCCAAAAGACACTGATACAAGCTGGTGTTAGATCTCCAGCAAGAGATAAAATTTCGTGCAGCCATTGATCACTGCCATCTGCGTAATTGTTGCAAAAACCTCGGGAGCTCCACCGAATTTTGTATTCAGGAGAGACACTTTATCCTATACCACTGCATTTTTGTTATGATAATTTCAAATTGACAACATTATTCTTCATGACAGCAACAGTTCATGATATTGCAAGAATGTTAACATTTCAATAAAATATCTGCATTTTGATAAGATAAAACACAACATTTAAAAAGTTATTATAATAATCTGAATCAGATTTTTTTTCTTAAAATACACTGAACAAAGTTCTCAGTTTATTATAAGTTGTTCTTTTAGAATGTAAGTCAGTTCCTTATTCTCCCTTTTGCCACATCCTAAAAATAACAACTCCTGCGTGTTGGGTTGTATGTGAACATCACTGTAAGACTTAACAGAACCAGAGAGAGAGGAATGTTTGTCACATATGAAAGGCAGCACCAATAATTATTCAATGAATTTAGAAATCAACTCCAGCAGGGAAGGATATGAGATTCCTGCTGATATTGGTCATCTGAGAAATAATGATTTATTGCTGTTCAGTGCATTGCTTACTTATGTGAATACAATTTCCCACTAAGAAATTCAAACAAACACAGAAGTCCAAACATTAGCATGGTTCCTTCAAGAGACTGGGAAATAAATTGAATACTAATAAGTATGTTTAGCACAGCTGATTTAGTCCATGTCCATGAAGTGTAAAATGTGCAAAAACTCAAGGTAGTCAAGTTAACCTTATGCATCTTTTTGTTAATGGGTTAAGAAATAAGCTCTCTTCACAAAATTAGAGAGACTCTGTAACATTCATTTTTTTCAGATCATTCTTAATGTTTTCTGTTACTTATTTTTATCTCCATTCACAACTTATTCAAATGCAGCTACTTCTGATTTAGAGCAAGGCAGTCAGACTACGTGTGAAATTTTAAATTAACTCTGATGGCTTAACAGGACCAAAAAAAAAAAAAAAAAAAAAAAAACAAAACCAAACCCCCAAAAAAGCCAAACATTCAAATCTGGCCTTTCAATTTGTGCCTTCAACTATACACATATTTGATGGCTGGATCTGAAATGGGAATTAACATATGCATAAAAAGCAGCTAGGCAGCACAGCAATACAGACCACAAGAATATGCTGCACTATACCCCATGGAACTGGAGACTAGATAGCTCAAAAGAAAAGTGGAATGCCCCCAAAGAGGATTTTTAGGTGTTTGGGTTTTTTTTTTTTTGTTTTTGTTTTT
>VXAU01003238.1:1349912-1409107 GCA_013399695.1 Formicarius rufipectus | reverse complement strand
GTTTTTTTTTTTTGTTTTTTTTTGGGTTTTTTTTGTGGATTACTAGAAGATGTACCCAGTCACAGACTTAATTGCACTATGTGGTGCATCACATACAGATTGAAATCATCAGTAGGGTCAGAACTCTTTGAACTCAGCCCCCAAAAATGCAAACACACCCACCCCACTCCTCATAGTGCTAAGGACCGAAGCAAGCCTTTCGAGATGTTCAGAGAACACAGAACCAGTCGAAACTGTGGTGAGCAAGAGTTCTGCAGCAATGTGAGAGAAGGGAGATAAAGCAGTGCCAGTGTCTGCCTGCACAGCTCCCTGGGGGCTGCAGCCACGAGGGACCAGAGGAGACACAACTCCTGCTGCCTTTTTCTACAGGAGCAACACTAACACCACAGCTGCTTTGCTTCAGTTGCCCCAAAGCACATCATCAGCAACTTTAAGGTTCCTGTTGGAACTACAAAATGCACATTTGAACCAATAAAGTCAGTTTTCAAGGGGGGAAAAAAAAAAAAAAAAGGAAACCAGTGAGAAATTGTGTTGTTCTCAGTCTGTAATTCAACTGCAACCCAAAGTTAGTAGAATTAACAATTCTAAAACTGTAGAGTAATGCCAGATGCTGCAGCCAGTTGTTGTTGACTTTTTAGAGAAAAAAAAAAAAAAAGTCAATCTGAACACATCCTGACAGCATGATGGTCTCTTACAACTCTTTTGTTTCTTACAGGGTTCCAGCTGGGAAATAATAACTGGAAGACATCTGTCCTCATATTCCAAAAATCTGTAAAAGGACAAGCTTTTTATCAGACTGGTGACAGCTTTTTGTTGAAAATATAATTTCCCAGTTAATCAATTATCTATCCAATTAGATAGCTTTTTGAATAAATCCATCTTTTCAAAAAAAGGGAATGACAACTTCTCGGCCTCCCACTAATATCCTACAAATATCCTAATCAGCTTCCTGCAGTCATACATGCTCTGTGAAGCAAAAGCCTGATTGGGTCTCCTTGTAATTGTGAGCCTAACTTCATCTAATAGCTCTTGCTAAGTAATAAGCTTACCAGATATCACACGAAAATTATGGCACCAAGTTGAATACATACTTTGTACAGCTCCTGAATGAATATGAATGCCTGTTTAACTTTACTTAGCTCTTGATCCTGATTCCATTCAGCTCACAGAAGAAAAACAGCCCTTGATATTAGAGCAGCAGAATCAAGTCAGCAGGCACATAACCCACTCAATTTCTGTGGAATACTCAGTTAAGAGTATTTAACTCTGGTTAAATTAATGCCTATGCACTCCTAAGATTGGGTTTAAATATTTGAAATTCAAGAGCCAAATATCACATGGTGAAAGATCCCTTCCTTCTGCTCCAGCTGTGGTACAACTGTTGGCAGGTTTGAGTCCACACAGCCACATCATTCTGCCTACTGAGGAGTCGAAGACCTTCCCCTGCAGCCACTGCACTGAAGACAGGGTGAAGAAAGGACTTCCTGCGGGAGAAAATGATCTCTAGATGAGCTCCAGACATTCCTTCCAACCTAAAATATCCTATGGTTCCCTAACACAGACTTAAGCCCAGGACACCAATTGCCCTTTAAAAACAGATCAATTAAAAGGACCCAGAGAGCTCCAGTATGAGCCTACAAAACAGAACTGGCTGTTATAAAGAATCTTTCAAAGCCAGAATAGAACTGTGCCTTTTGAAATCTGATTTATTTATGCAGTGCCCCATAAAACATAATTTTCTGCAAACTCCCAGTGCCTCAAATTTTTTACACTTCTCACTGAGATGTGAACAATCAGGCACGGACTTAATTCTGCTCACAGATGTAACCCAGGTTAACCACTTTTCCCTCTCCTCAGTTACATCTGTACACGTACTTAAGAGAAACATGCAAGTGAGAGGGCTTTTGATGATCATTTTGTCTTTAAAATCCACCAGAAAAGTAGTTTTTCTTCTTATTTAACTCCCTTCCGAATCTTCCAGATGTTTTGATTAAATAGAAATCTTGCTAACATCCCAGTCAGATGTCAGATACTTGTACTCCATCAGTAATTTCACTTGCAACACTCAAACAGCAAAGTCAACCAATTGCTACTTTGTTCCACTTCCTCCAAAGAGATGACAAAAATACTGCAGGGGTAAGCACAAAACAGCAGCGTTTGAATTTTAACTGGAACTACTAAGGCCAAAATGATCTGTGCTTACAGAGCCACATCGAGTAACGCAGGGTATGAAATGACATCGGGTGAGTATTCCAAGAGTTAATGGATACCAAGAGGGACACAAATAAATTTATGTTGATATTTTGATGGAGAATTTGAAAGAGATTAAGTTTGTAGGAAGCTCCTGAGGGAACCATGACCAAGATAAGGAGTATGAGCTATGAGACTTCATTTCTGAGAATTACTCAGAAAAAAAATAAATAAGCAGCCCAGAAGTTTTGATGACTGGTGTCCAGAGACTTCTACCTGGCCTGCAATCCTTGAGGAAGAATTGAAAAAGAGTCCTAGAAATAATGGATTTTCAAGCAAAAATACATTGAAAACAAATGAATAGACAATACAATGCTGGATGATTCCAGGGAACCCAGAAAACCAGCAAATTGTAAATAAGATATTTAAACCATCTTAAAGACAGATTCCTTGAAGTCTTTGGTAACTAAATGTCATTGTTCTATTTTTAGATGCCTGGTATTTAACACAAAATATGACTTGTAATAATTGATATTTAACTACTGTATTCAATTTGTAAACATGATATACAGGAGAAGACCAGATGAATACTTTATAGACGATGGTGTTGCAAGGACAGTGATTAAAATTGGAAGGGTTTAGTTTCCATCCTCTGAGATAACATACTGTACACATCAGTCCCTCGCTGTCGGGTTCACTAATTTGCATGAGCACTATAATTGACAGCTTGTTAACAGCTTATTAGAGACTCAGAAACACAGTAACAAACACCACACCAAAACCTACAGAGTGGACAGCGACTCTAGCCATAAATGCTATTTTAACAACCAGATCAGGTACTGCCTCTTGATTAGTGCACCAGAAATAATTATGATTGGGGTGGGGCTACAAAAGCAGCAGATACAGGAGTAGGAACGTGCAAACAGCCACACCAGCTCAGACACACGGTCCATCCCGCCTGGTTTCTGGGCTCCAGCAGCAGCAAAAGCTCAGCGATGGCCCCCGCACACGTTCTCAGCCTCCAGCCATCTGCAGCTCTGGGACTGCCTAAGCCAGGAGTGGTGGTGGTTCATGCTTAACAGCCACTGATGGATTTTCTTCTGCTAGGAATCTCTCTAAATGTATTTTGAACCTCTGTAAAGTTTGAGCACAATTGAATGGTTCCAAACACCTTGCTACTGCCGATCTTTCTGCAGATACTGTCCTAAGGTTCATTTCCAGGGTGTAAAATAAACAAAGCAATTAATATGCAAGCCGCAACTATTATTTCCCTGAATTTCTCCAAGCAATGTGCTTACAACATGGCATTACTGCAGTCCACCACGGAAAATGTCTGTTAGCATGAATTGCAACATATCACATGCAAGACAATAACAGCATCACAATACCGAGAGAAAGCTATTTGTATTTTCTGGTGAGGGAGCACAGAGCTACTGAGTGTTGTCCTTACTTATCTTAGGATGAAAGCCTTATTATAAGCTCATTTCAGTTGAACAAATCTCTCTGGGCTCCCTGCTGAGCAAGGCATTTAAACTTTAAAGCTAAAGGCGTTCATTTTGCTTTGCTGACAGTGAAAACCTCACTGCACCGGCTCCACGATGCACATGGAAGCTTTTAGATCGCTCAGTGGCAGAATGCATTAAGGCATTTAGCTGCTTACTGTGCCTCTCTGCAGTGCTCGGACATCAAAGGCATTCATTTCCATGGGCAGCAAGAGTGGACTCTTCAGTGCAACCACCGTCAGCCTGCTCAGGTTTAAGTGCTCTTTAGATTCCAAATACAGAATACAGTGACAAAATATTCTGGGTAATATTTTTTTTTTCCCAGAGCATCCTGACTAGCTGTTATTTCTGAGGAGTGTTTAGCATAGTGGTCCAGGAACTGGGGAGCTGAGAGGCCCTTCTCTGAGCCCATTAGGATGGCAAAGATGCACGTTACAGAGCCACAGCTTCCTAATTTTCAGTGCCTGTGTTCCTAATAGCTTCTACTAACAAAGCTCTTTTTGTTTCTTTTTAAATAAAATAATCTTTTGCTTAACCCTGTCTATGAAAAGTTACTGAGAAACACAGGTACTCCAAAGCCTGGCTGCACACTACAAAAGGGACCCAGCACTTTCGTGCACACACTCAGATGATCTTAAAAGCTTCTCTGCCTCTGCATTGGGTGAACCAAAGATAGGAACTGAAGTTTAATCACTTCTGTTCACCCAAGTGTAACACGACCCCCAGTCAAATACCCAAATCATAAAAACTCCCTACCATAAAGAGGAAGGCAAATAAAAAATAAAATCATTTTCATCTGGTTCTGTCCTCAATTTACCCCAGCTTAAATGCTGGGTGTAGCCCTACCGTCTCTAACACTCACTGGAACCAAGAGCAGCCTGCAAGGGCAACTTTTGATCATCTATTCGCAGAAGCTGCTTCTATAGTAACACCAAAAAAAGAGAAGTCTTTTAAAATAATGATGCTATAAATGTGGCAAAAAGAGCACCTCAAAAGAAACATTATGTTGCCTCTTATACTTCATGAGTGAGGAGGGAGGTGTTTGGGTTTTTTTGTTGGATGATTCGGGTTTGGGTTTTTTAAACATTCAGAGCCTACCATAGCAAATAAGCATGAGAGTAACTTAGTACTAATTGCTATGAATACATAGATCAGGAAGATTAGGAAATTACTAAGTGGCTGTAGTGTTTATTACCCAGGTTGCATGCAGGTAGCAATACAGAGTTCACAAAGTGCCAGAATAAAGCGTGAGACCAAGCCAGAATCTCACTGAAACATGGGCTGATGCATATATGAAGAGTTAAAGGCAGTAATTATGGAAATACTAGTTTGCCAGACATGTTTTGCTTAATGTACTAACTCTAAAAAATTAATCCATAAGACTCAAATACGAGATTTGATATCAATATGATGATCAAGACAAAAAATTTTAAGCAGAAGGAACAATCCATTCTTCATTAAATAACAAACAACAGAATGGGCTTCAACTGTGATAACAAAGACTCAAGTTAAACATTAAGAAAAACGTTCTAATGACAAAGAAAGCAAAGGAGAGGAACAGATTAGTGGAACTGAGCTGGTTTTCTCCCCATGTATGAACTGATATGCCATGTCCCTGGACTCTGTAACCTTTAGAGGTCAGTCACAGACTGCAGCGAGGAAAATGTTCCTCTAATTAAAATTAGAAAGTGAAATTATTTTATGAAAATGAAAAAATGTATTAGCTCCTAAAGCTAAAAGCAGCATGCACCAAGGCAACTCTGCTGGAGCAGACACAAAGCCAAATGCAGTTCTGCTGCCTGGGTGCCAGGCAGCAAGGACTACAGCCTGACGAGTCATCTGCAGCATCCATGCACCAGGAAGAGATCCCAGGAGACATCCAAACTCATATAGTGGTTACCTATAAAATTAAGGATTCCTCTTAGATCTTTCATTTAACTACCAAACCCATAGTTAGTATTTTCCTTTTCTTTACAAGAATTTTAACTGACATAACCAATATTAAAAAATGACATTCCATAAAGCTCAACAAAAATTTTGATTTGATGTTCAAAGACTATATATCCAGAGTACCACTGATTCACCATTTATTGGGCACACAAGAAAGAATGAGTCTGCTGTCTTTTGTTTTAGTCTCCTTGCTTTTATATTCAGGCTCTGCCTGTTACCACTTTGAAAAGCTATTTGTAGAATTGGCTTTAATCATTAAGAAAATTACAGAAGGAGCCAAGCCACAATATGGTAAATGTGAAAATGGCAAGATTTTAAATTTAAATTCCAAGTGCCCAGCGACAAAGCAGGGCAAGCTGAAAAGAGTGGGAATTGCTACAGCATTGGCCGTGAGTCAATTCTTCTATGCTGATTACCTGCAGCATCTACCAGTAATTTTGATGGTGTTTGGCAATCTTTATTTCACTTACAAATATTTGCATAAAGGCAAAATAAGGTATTTTAAATAGCCTCAAATCAGTTGTGTGAATAAAGCCAAGCTGTATTTACTGTCCTCCTAAAAGGGTCTACTGCTGCACCACCAAAATTTGTGGTGCTCTATAACTACTGAAATTGTGATACAAGACTGCATGTACTTTTACCTTACCCTAAGCAATACTATTTTCCCCAACTATAAAGGAAACACACCATTATATACTATGCACTATTATATTATAATCTATTTAAAAGAACTGGTGCAGCTACAATAAAAATCATCCTTTTCTGGAGCTTGTTCTTTGTAAATCACCCAAATGGTAGCAGTTGAGGAGAGCCTTTGGTTTCTCTTCACGTTGGCACAGTAACCCCTCTCTTGTTTGAGACACACATATCCCTCATGTATCCCTCAACTTCTGTCAAAAGCAAGAACAAATTTCCTAACCAAAACTGAAAAGTCCTTGGCTTTTCAAATGACTATAAATTGCATGGCTAAGTGCATATGGCCACAGGGCTGTCACAGTTACTTTTCCTGACAATTCATCATAGCATACTAATTCTGTAATATCATTACTGTGTCTCTTCTCACTGTACTGATCCAGCCAGTTAATTTAATCAACTAATAATAGATTCAGAAATGGATGCAAAGGGCCCTAGCACTTCAAATTATATTACTAGAGATGCACAGCAGTGAAAACAATGTATTCTGTACTTGCCATTAAATATAACCCCAGTAACTTATATTCTTCTAGCAAGATGTAAATTTTCCTTAAAAAGGGAAAGAAAAAATATTTGTACAAGTTTAGGAAAGATCTTTTTCGAGAAGATTAAAACACCAGTTTATTTCACACTAAGCATAACTTAAAATTACATTGTGTTAATTTGAAGAATAAAATTATAACCAACTATTTAATCAATTCTCATAATTACTGCAGGTAAGTTTTGAGGGGAAAAAAAAAACCTGCAGGAAAGCTAAGGGTGTATGATTAACTGCAAAGTGAGCCACTCAAAAATGGACAATTAATTTTATTAAATTTTAATCTTCTCTGAAAATGTCAGTGATGATTAAAACATTATTCTCCAACACCTCAGTCCATTTTGCATGTCATGAAGACTAATACTTAAACTTTGCAGGACTGGGAAAAAAAAAAAAAAAAAAAGTAACCCAAAAGGTAAGCCTGACTGGAATGCAGACTGCATCCAATTTCTGCTTCTGAAGCATTGACAATCAGCATGGCACCCTGAGGAATGTTCGAACGTGCAGCTCAGGCTTTGATGTGATTCCTGCTCACTTCGGCTGCAGGACCCACACAACCTGAAGGGCACGTCCCGCTGAACAGGGGGTGGCCCCGCTCCACACAACCATCCCAAACACATCCGTGTGTGTGTGCACAACTGAATCCAACTCACACACCCCTGCATGTCCTAATCTGGCAGTTTTCACCTGGTGTCCATGCAAAGCTCCAGGCCCTCCCCTGCTTTCCCCGAGGGAAAAGAAAAGGAGAAAAGGAAAAAAACCCAAACAACCTAGGTGAGAGATAATGGTAAAACAAACTCAGAGTGGCTAAATACTTAAATTTATTACTAACCAGATAAGAACTAAGACTAAAATGCAAGAAGTAAATCAGTCTTAAAAACACCTTTCTCCTCCCACTCCTCCCTCCTTACAGCAGTTCAAGGGAACAGGGAATGGGGGTTTGCAGTGGGTTGTTGTTTCTGCCATTGCTCTTGTCATGTGAGTCACCCCATGGGCTGCAGGGGGGTTTGGGCACCCCGATGGTCCCTCCATGGGGGTCTGTGCACCTCAATGATCACCCAATGGGCTGCAGAGGGGTCTCTGCACCCTGATGGTCTCCATGGGCTGCAGGGGCACAGCTGCTCCACCACTGTCCTCACCACGGGCTGCAGGGGGGGCACAGCTCTGAGTCCTTCCCCTGCTCCCGTGGAGTCCTTCCCACGGCAGACAGTCCTGGATAGACCTCTCCAACGTAAGTCCACCTCTGGACAACACTTCTATTAGGGGAAAAATCTGCTCCAGCGTGGGTCTCCTTCTCCATGGGGCATGGCCACAAGTCTCCTCCAGGATCTCGCTCCATCCTGGGTCTCCCACAGGGCAACAGCTCCTTCTGCATCCACCTGCTCCTCCAGGGGCTGCAGGGGGGTCTCTGCATCCCCAATGGATCTCCAATGGCTGCAGGAGGGCACAGTTTTGTGTCCTTCCCCCCCTGCTCCAGTATAGGGGTCCCTCCTTCTCCTCCTCGTGCTCTGACCTTGGTCTTTCTCTCTCTGCGTTATCCCATGCCTGGAATTTCCACTTCACAACACTCCTAAATTCTTAAATATGTTATCATATCTATACGAGGTGTGACTGTGATTCTTAATTGGCTCAGCTTTGGCCGCCAGCAGGAGGTCCCTCCTGGCCCTGGATGTCATTGGCTCCACAGGACAGGAGAAGCTTCCAGCAGCTTCCAACAGAAACCACCCTGAATAGCCCTCCCTTCTACCAAAATCCAGCCATAGAAACCCAGGACACCCAAGGAGTTCAAGTCTTTCCTGACCAGCATGTTTTTGCTCTTCTGTTCTCCTGAGCTGAGGAGCAGCTCTTGCACACATCACACTCACTGTGCTGGTGGCTGTTCCCCATCCTGGCAGGGAGCAAACTCACCTGAGCTCCTCCATGTCCCATTTGCACTACTGGAGCATTAAAAATGACAGGGAGGCCACTCTGGACACAGTGCATTGTGATGAGATCATGTTCAACAGACCCCCTTTCAACTCTCACATAAAATTTTCTACTTAAGACTAAATCTGGATGAATCACCAATGTTAATCCAATTAATTTTTCACAGAACTTTGACTGAAGTCAATGAAAGTTTTCACTTGCTGAGGCAGCTTGTGTATTATGGCTTAAAACAAGGCAAAAGTGTTTCCTAATGTAAACAGAGTTAATTTTGGCAAAACTCATTGAGAAAGGGTGATAGAGATTTATAGACTTGCTCTCTGGCCACGATTCAGGAAGGCAAATGTTTAACATTTTAAAAGCAATTAGAGGCCTCCAAAATGCAATTAATCTTCTGTACCTGCCAAAGCACTCTCCCTGAAAGGAGGGTGCCTCAATTCAACCCTACATCAAGGCCAGAGCTAAATACATATTTCTCAAAGCACATTATGCAGAGATCTCCGTGTACTCTCTCTTTAAGGTGTCCAACGTCATTTGTTACTAAGCACGATCCCAATTATGCCAACCTAGTCTAAAAGCAAGGCATCTGCTGGGGTACCAGAATCTAACAAAACAAATAATTTTCCTTTCATCAATATACAACAGCTTTGTTCATTACTGGCAAACGTGAGGTGGTGAAGTATTGAGTGCTATGCATTTTACGCTTAAATCAATGTACTGTCTTGCAGTTATGCCACCTAATGTGTTTTTAAGCCATGCGCTACAGAAATCAATGTGGTTCTTATTTGATATTCAGTGTTAAGTTCAGCCTCATAAATTTAGAATTGCACTCTGTTATTTTGATGGTTATGTATTAACCATGTCCTGTAAGTTTTATGATGTTATATTCAGCCGGGCAGTAAATCACGCCAGTTATACACAAAGGCATGTGGGGGCTTTACTGTTACTGTCCGTTCTGAAAGAGAAAGCAAAGGATGATTCATCTGACCTATTGGGGAAGAAAAATACAGTGTATCAGATAAAATTCAGAAGGTGTATCAGTAACAAAATTAGGCTCCATAAAATTTAAGTGAGTCTTTTCTGAGACAAACTGATTTGCAGCAGATAAATGTGTTTGATATACTTCATCGTGCCAATATTTTACACTGGAACAGGCACACAACAGTTGATCATTCTCTGGAACACATCTAGCAGGTGCTGTGCTATTGTCTAGAAATCAAATGCTACACTGAAAATATTTTTGGATATTGGTATACAGAACAAAAACCAAGCCCTTTGCCAGCAGCTTCTAAAACATTTTAATAATGAAAAAAACTTTTCTTAATTTGTTGCATTTTTAAAGTATTTAAATTGTTTTTCTTGTGCAAGAAGCCAGAAAAAAATTCTCTGCAAGACATGGGGTTTAAGTGGAAATTTTGTTTTTATCTCTATTTTCAATTTAATTCCTTGTCATGAAACAAACCACAGGTTCCTAGACCACATGGCAATATAAAGATTGTTTCATTAAATAGGGTGAGATGGTGCAATGCCCTTAGTGACAGATAAGACTTTGTTACACCAGACCCCCTCTGTTGTCTTCCACTTTCCCAGGTGAAATCCTGAAACTAAACCCCTCTTTTCATTTTCCAAGAGCTGTTAAAGACTGGAAAGGGCATTCAAAATAATGGTGTATGGCACTGTAATCTTTTCTTTTAAAATCACTGAAGTTTAAAACCTAAATGATTAAGAGTTACAGAAGAGACTGTGGATTTCTCCTGATAGCAACTTGAATGACATAAAATACTCTGACTGTATACAGAGTAGTCCAGGAGAGAAACAAGAAAAACAATAAAGCTTTTCTTTAAAACTAGTGATGGACATGCTGAGCATTTGCATGGATTTCTATCTAATTAGAGCTCACCAGTTCATTGCTATAGCAGACTAAAAACACATTAATTTATGTCATCCCACTGAACTGGAGTGTCCTGACCCTGGGGGAGGAGGTGCTCACATCTGCCCACAGTTTCCCCAGTCTAAGTGTCTGTGAGCTAAGTCCTGCCCTTTCTGAATTACAAGTCAGATCTATATGATACCATGAGCTGGAACTTTACAATTCAGAATGAGCCCCACCACAGCAGTAATAAAACCTAAATGTAAATGAAGCATGAAATGTATTAAATGAGGCACTGCCAAACAAGTGCATTTGGCCTTGCATGACTTCCAACAGGCCAGTGAACTTGGCTGGTCAGGTCTCACATCTCACACCATTTGGTTTCATTTCTGAACTTACTTTCATGAGTTGCTTTTGATAATAAACACACAATGACTGCACAGGTCTAATTTGGGTGAGCTAAGAATCACAAATAAAGCTACTTGTGCATGGCCTTGTTAGAGGGAGGCAATGAGAACTTACCCTGTTTCTGCACTGGAATAACTACAAGTCCTGATGCAACGAGTTCTTTCCATACAACTTCTATCAGCTAGAACTGCTGATGTTCAGTGGAAGGTGATTTATTATTATGGCTATTAGGCATTTATTTTGAAGCCAAAATGCAGTTTATGCTATGCATTATTGAAGTATGTAATGACATTTTTGTACTTCTGCTAGCTAACTGTCCTCATCTGGTGCTGGGAATTAAATTCCTGTGGGGCAGGATCTGTCTCTTCGAGAAGAAGCATCAGTGCAGAGTTCTGAAGTACTGGAGGGCCAAAGAGCCTTCCTTTCCTTTTGGCACAGTCATCAAGGACCACTAAGTGCGCCTAACACACAGAGAAACAAACCCAAAAAGTTTTAAGAAATACCAGATGTCTGATAAGAAAAATAGTTATACTCAAATTAGCTGTTGTCCACTGGTACTCCTGTTCTTTTAGAGAATGTTTGTTTTTGTTTTGTTGGGGTTTTTTTTTGTTTGTTTTGGTTTTTTTTACAACACAATGACATGCTGGCAAGCAAAATTAGATGCTCTTTTCTTCCAGTATTTATTATAATCTCCAGTCCTGATTTTCGCTGCACAAACCACATACAGATTTTGATTCTGACAGTGGGAAGTGAGAAATACTTATAGATAAAGGAGAGAGCACTATAAGGGAAGTTGCATAATCATTACCTCTCCCCTAAATGGGACATGGTTTTATTCATATCCACTAAGCTGAAGGAATTCCCTGCCACAATAAATTATTAAAAACATGAACCAACAGGGTCCTTTTCTCCTGGACTCCTTCAGCTAAAGCATTTCTGGGCAGGTTTCACCAACAAACCAACAGCCCACATTTTAACAACCCAAGGGGAGATATAAAGGCAGCAGGTTCTTGAAGGAGTAAAAGAAAATCTGTACAATGTGTTTAGCATGTCCTGATACCAGCAGGGGAAAAAAGCAAGCCTTAAAAGAAACAGCAGCAACAAAAAAAACCCCTTTCCAAAGCACAGACTTTCCTGAAGGACCCAACTCTTGGCAAATCAAGAAACCAAACTTTCCAGGAAAGGGTAGGATTAGAACAGATCAACAGAGTAAATATAGGCCAAACTTCACAGAAGACCCAAGAGAGATGACTCCTCCACACTCTCCTCCCTCTGGGTCACCCCTGCCCAGAGCCAAGAGCAAGGGCCAGCTTTTGAGGAATCATCAGGTGACACAGACTTTGCACCCAAGAAGGACAGATGGGGAAAATGAAATCAAGGAATTTCTGTTTGCTAGAAGGGGGGAGCAGGAAGATACTCAGAACACCTTGTTCCACGTATTCTGGTGTCATTTTCTTTGAAGAAGGGAAGGAAAAACTTATCTACTACCACCAGACTCTTCCCACCCCACCTGTGTCTCAGTGTTAGTACCAGAGCTCAGCAACCCTGGCTTAGGCTGGTACCCTTCACCTACCACAGGATGCCACTTCAACACTCAGGCATTTGCATTCCATGGTCATTTATACATCCAAGGCCACTAAAACTTGCTTCTACTATACATAGCAATGCATTACACCCATCCTTTTAATCTCTGCATCTCACTGTGCTTTAAAATCTGCAATGCAGTTTGTCTTCTTGCCTACCATGGGAAAAGATTTCCAGCAGCCATTAGCCACAGCCATTTTCACATCTCATTTTAACAAGCTATAAAAGCAGAACAACATGCCAATTACATGAAATAAATAAAATGAGTGGGTACAAGATGGCTAAGAAAACCTCTTGCACTGCATATATTTGTCAGAGAGCATATTAGGGTTTCACTAATGCATTTATAATCCTGCAGAACAGTCTGGCACATCTGCATCTTCAGTACAACAGAAAGGCAAAGATGATAGAATCCTCAGAGAATTTCTATTTGAAATAATTTTAGATCTGTTTTATGTATACCAAGGAAGCTGCCAGTCAATCTGATCTTCAAACAAGCTGAACTCCACAGAGGGAACTCCAGTAAACTGCAGACTGTTCACCTAAATGCATTTATTTCAGCAACATGAAAACTAGTAGTTGTAGTTGGCTAATAATATGTTGCACATTTGGAACTTTGTTAAATACCTTAATTGTGTAGCAGAGAATAAGGCAGCTAATTTACACAAAAGGACACAGAGGTGAATTTTATGTCTATGTCTCTGAACAAAATAAGTAAATTCACTGAACATATGGCTTATTAAATTTAATAGTTCCTTTCCAAGATGATTCTGATTGCCATGTTTTGAAAGATAGGATTTTAAAAAAATTTCTTTTGGATATTTGCCGTTAAGCAGATATGCCATCTGTCTCCCCAAGCAAAAAGCAACTCAAGACTTTGATTACTATTTTCCTAACCAAGATTTAGGGTAATGGATTTCTAGTACACTGATTAACTAGATCTGACATCACGTCTTGGACCTGTTTATTATTCTTTTTCAAAGAACTACCCATATACGTGCACAAATGTACTACATGATAGGCGATGAGAGAAGCATAAGGAAGCACCATCACCTCTTGCATCACTTCCAAGCACTGTTAGTGACACCGTGCTATTCAAATAGGCATCTTGTATTTTCACTCAAGTTTTAAGGACACAGATGTCTAAAGTATAACAGAATGCTCCAAACTGGACTAAAGGATTCCTGTTAGAAAATGCTCACACTAAAAAACAAACAAACAAAAAAAAACCAAACAAACAAAAAAAAAACAAAAACAAAAAACAACAACAACAAAAAAAAAAACACCACAGAAAACACCCCCCAAAAACAAAAAACAAAACACAAAACAAAAAAAAACCAACAAAAACCAAAAGGAAAATGACAAAAATAGAAGTCACTCATAAATTCGGTTATGAAATCTATCACAAATAAGATACTGGACTGAGCACATCACATGAATTCCATATATCAAGGGGAAAAGTGTAAGTCTGCCCATACACCAAATTCTTGTAATCTGCATATATTATACTTCAAATCATCAGAAGTCCAACTCATTTTTCCTATCTAGTTATTTTCTAGGGAAATCTTTTTCACTAGTAGCCTTCAAGCTGACACAAGCAGTAACTCACCTGTGTCTGAACCTAAACTGTTCTTTCCTTCCCACTGACAAATGCACAGATCATACATCTACTCCTTAAGTCATCGGTCTCTCTTTCAAATGCAGTGAGAAGTGGGAGAGCAGCTCAGGAGTGGCAATCCATGGACTAATGGTCCCTGATCAGTCACAGGGACCAAGGACAGCACAGCCACAGCTGCCACAAACACCGTGGGCTGCTCCTGACTCAGATCGTGATCACCACTGCTCATTTAAATCCCAAGAAGCCCCAGTTGCGTCTCTGGGGCATATGATGTTCTGCACTTTGCAGCTGAACAAAAACAACCCCTATGCACAGTGAAAGGCATGGTAGAAATTCACAAATAAAAACCCAAAATAAAGCCCAAAACCAAATGAAAAGCTGGTTTCATCACCCAAGTCCTATTTATATCATGGAACTGATTTATTGCTGCAACACTTCTCTGCTGTATAAATCACATAATTAATCAAAGCACTTTTGAACCAGAGCTTGACTCCTGACCCACACCCCTCAAACTGGGAAAGCCCCCCCGAGCACCTGGCCACCATCATGCAGCATCACAGAAGTTGTGACAGCTCCCTTTCCTGGACACCATGAAGCGTGTAATGATGTAAAACAAATCACTTTAGAAATTGCATTTAAGCTCATTTTTCCCCCAAAATTTTCTTTTGTCCTGGGACAGCACAGGCAAAGCAGAGGCTGCTGCATCCCCAAGGCAGGCTGCCTGCCTTCCACCTTGCCAGGAGTCTGGGTAACACCTGTACAACTCACCAATGGCATATGGACACTAACTTTGCAAGAAGCACCACCACCAATATCAAAAAAGCATCTTACAACACAGTTTAATTAAATACATAAATAATGTAACCCCAGGGGGACAAAAGGAGCGCTGTGATACAGCTGGACTAATGGGAGACAGGAAAACGTGAGAGAAGCAAATTCTGCCACATCAGAACCAGAGTTGTAGAACAGGCAGAGAAAATGCCCAGAGGAACACAGTCAAAAAGAGGATATGCTGGAAGGAAACAAGGTCCTTTCCGGGGAGGAGGACAAGAAGCAGAAAAACCCTGAGGAAGCTTGAGGACAAACAGGGAAGGCTCCCTTTGGCTCCAGCTCCCCACTCACAAGCAGGAGTGCTCAGAGGCTCACTAGGCTCTGCTTTAGGTCTGAATCGAGCACAGGCTGTGAAGGCAATTCAAGTGCTGCCCTTTCTGGTCCCACATGAGAGCACACCTGATAATCCTTATTTAAAAAAATTACCATAAGGCAATTTTTCTTCCAAGTATTTGATTCTGAGTAGGAAGTAGTGCTGGAACATGTGTTCAACATACACGACGACCTTGCTATTGCCAAAAATGGTTGCTTGGTAAGGGCTTGGCAGCAGGTCCCCAATAACAGCAGCCCAGACACATTTACCTAACAAGATGGGTCTTTCATAGCAACTCTTGTACAAAATTATCAGAATTCACTTACTGGAACTTTAGGTTTCAATAATATAACAAAAAGTCTGTAAAAGACAATGCCTCTGTCATTTAAATTTCTCAGATCTCCAAAACTCTTCATCAGATTTTAAGTACTTTGAGACCATCAGTATACAGAACAAATTACATTGGGTTTGCAACTATTTTCCAGGCTGGTGAATGCTTTTTTTTGTGCACAAATAAGCACAGCATGGTCTACACTTTGGTACACTCAGCACTGCAAGAGCCGTGCAGGTTTACTCTAGATTCCATAACTAGTCATCATATTTTTGTAGTTTTGCTTTAAATTCACAATTCCTATGCATGCAAACCAGAAGTTGCCTTCATTATTATTGATAAATCATAATAAAGAAATTACCCTTTGAGTAATTTTGAAAATTTTCCAGAAATACCATCAGTATTATTTAATTAAAGCTTAAATGGACTTGTAGAACAAAGCTTTTAGTTTCTAAATCTTGCAGAATTCCTTTGAATGTTAATATCTACCAAATTTGATTACAACCTGTTGCACTTATACAAACATCATAACAGCTCAATTGTGGAATTCAACCTGCCTTCCATGAATAAGTAAAATAGATCTCAAAAAACAAACTGCCATGAAGACTACAAATTTAATGACAGTGTATCTCTGTTTTCGGGGGACAGGCAGTTGTGGCCTATCTGTGAACCTCATGCTGGAAGTTCCAGTACATACTCTCTTTTCCTGCTGCTGCATCTTCTTGCAGCTCCTTTGTTAGAAAAGGTTTCACTGTATTTCTACTGTAATGCAAAAATTATTAACTAACCAAATGCACTCACAATTGCATTTTGAGCATGAATGAGCCATACATGTGCTCACATATGGAATCTGAAACAGAAATTATCACAGTGTGAGGTGTTTTGGTCCAGAATCTGCCTTTGGATACATATGGTTCATTGCTCTGTAAGTCTATGGGGCTTTTATTAAACAACAAATTTGTTTTCCTAGTTACAGAATTGCTGTCAGAAATAACACCCCTTCAGTCCATACTGATATATGTTAGCTGATAACTTCCAGCTTTAAGAATCACTTTGGCTCTCTTTCTTTTGAGGAATTACAAGGAGGTGTGACTGTATTGCCCCAATTGACCCACTGCCCACACCGCACACCGAGGTTAATGCTGGGCTTCTGAACTGCCCCTGCATTACTCCTGATTATTGTAGGTCAGCGCATCCTAATATCTCTGTAGGAAATATCTGACAAAATAGGGTCTTTGTGCTCATATCAATAATTTTTCTCATCATGCTCACCTGACAGAGTCCATATTTCTAACAACTGCACAAACTACAGTACTGTCTGTTGGTTTATATGCAGCGTCTGACAGTGTGTCTTTAGGTCTGTGTCTACATCAATTTCAGTCACTGCTTGTTTTCCTCTCCTCTCTCCTTGTGCAAGTTTGTACATTTTTATAATACCTTCTGATTAATGTATCACATGGTAAAGATTTTTTTTAAAAAAATCATCATCCTTTTGATCTAAAAATCCTTCTATTTCATCTTTAATATGTTCTTTAGAGAGGATCTTTCTGGAGAGGTTGTCACATATGTTCTACTCCTCTGAGACGTAACAGGAAAGCTCAAGAAATACATCAAATCACATTTTAAGTGGTTTGGAAAGTTTTTGTTTGTTAAGTAAACCCCATTTCTTTCAAGCTAAGAAAAAATGGGAGCGTATTGCAGTACATATGGCACAAGAAGATTTGCAAAAAGGAAATACATGAAACCAATACTTGAAAGAGTGTCAAAATTTATCACCATAGAAGTGATCTGTGGCATTTTTAACATGCCATTACTTCATGAATTAGACTCAAAAAAAGTGACAAAAATCGAGGAAAGAAAAATACTGATTTCTTCAGACCATTTTTCTAGGATGATCATTATTTCTGTAAGATGATCTGCTCCTCCATTTGTTTTAAGCCATGCAAAGAATTCATCATACGTAGGAAAAGAGAATAACCCTCACTTTGCTCATTAATACTGTAATATTCTGCTTTATAAAGAGTGCTTTTAAGCCATCACGTGTCAAACTAAACTAGGAGATTATCTGGAACCCCATTAAAGTGTTAAGCTCAAGGCACTATGTTATATTAGGAAAAAATGTAGGAACGTGGACTAAATGATCTTTTAAAGACCAGCAAGTGCCATAACATTTTTACCAAGACTGAAAATGATGGGGGGAGAAGATGGTGAAAAATACCAGTAAAAAAAGAAGAAATGGCAAAAAAAAAAGGGAAAAAAAAAAAAAAAAAAAAACCAAAACAAAAACCCAACAAAAAAACCCCCAACAAACAACAACAAAAACAAACAAACCAAAACAAACAGAAAAATAAGAACCCTTAGTGTAAAATATCAGAGGACTGACCAAAGCCAGGAAAAGCAAACAGTTGCCTGCTCTACCCTGTTTACACTTCATCACGTAGAATTATTTATCTTAGTGATGCTGCCTGTGAAGTCCTCAGAATTCTGTCCAAATTCCCCCTCTCAACTCCAGCCTTCCAGCTGAAGAGCTGCAGTACTGGCTGCTCCTGGAGAGTTTTCTCAGGATCTTTGGCAAAACGTCTGGACTGACAGTAACACAGAAAACACTGATTATTAATGTCTGCCCACTGTGCTTATAGGTCAGTCTCCTAACATTTATCATCGGTGTCTTAAATATTTTTTTAATTAAAAAAACCCAAAATATTCACAATTGTAATCACACCAGACTGCCTTCCTCTGTCCTGCTATTTGGGGAGGTAACATGTAATTGTTCAATTCAAGCCACACAAAAAAATCTGAAAACATAGGAGAAATTCCGTTTTAAATTAACAGAAATGCTAAATGAATAGAAATGATGATCTGAAAAGAGTAGATGGCATTCTGCCTGACACCACGCTCCACTACGACCAGAGTGCCCTTACTCCTGTGTAAGGGTATTTAATCCACAAATAGAGAGTCCACAGGGGAAAGGACAGCGAGTTCTGATGGAAACAGAGGACAGGCTTGGAACATGATCCAATCCTGAAATTTAGGACTAAACTCGATATGGGAACCCTTCTTCAGATACTCTTAGGGAAGTCAAATTATAGGGTAAGAAATAAAGTATCTGAAAGAATTAAACCTGGCTAAACATCACAACAGAAGTGGTCTTGAAGTAAGCAGTAAACTCTCCAGAAAATGAGAATTGGCAAATGAATGGAGATGAATGAGACTCAAGGAGTCTTTGAGCAGCTGCCCAGGGATGTATTGACAGGACTGGGCACATAAGGTTTATAATTTCACTATTTAATGCTGGAAAAGTAGAGAGCACTGCAAAAGAAGAAAATTAACTGATTTACATATGTTATTAGCTTTAGAAATAACTACGAAATGCATCAAAATGAGCAGGAAAATTCCAAGTTTTGTATCCCCTTCACACACCTATAACACAAGCATTCAATTCCTAGCAAACCTGTGGCACCCACATATTTATCCTCCAAAGCCAACAGCTTGGAAGGTTTGCTACACTGAAAGAGGTATTAAGGTGAAAAGCAGCCTTTATATACAGATGAAAACAATCAAAAGTTATTCTCTGTATTGCTATCGCATGCTTTTGAAAAACCTGATTACACACATGGTTAATAAAACATTTTTGATGGCAGTTCACAACTTCCTTGCACCCATGAAGTGTTTTTCCTGGTCTGCCCCAAACCAGCAGCCCCCTTGGACAACTTTTTAGCACAAGTATTAGTGATGTCCTGTGTTACTGAGCAAAAATAAGTTTAAATAGAAAAGAAAAAAAACACAATCTACAAAAGACAAACTCCACTTTGTAAGGCAATTATAGCCATTCCCTTGTTTTGTCCTTATTCACACTGTGTAATGTAGCTTAAGGCTACAGCATTATGTGAGAGATACAAAAATAGCATACAACTCCTTAAAATACTTCTCTGAAAGAAAACTGGAAAGGGGAGTAACTTTACCGTAATTCATCTCATTTCAAGTTTACTAAATATAAGTGTTCTGTGGAAAACTGATAAACCCATTTATCTAACACCACTCAAGTTTAAAAAAAAAAAAAATCCCCCAGGAATCAAGATTACTCATTTTTACAGCTCAGCATCTGAGGAAACAGAAGCTGTATTTTCATTCTTGAACACTAATTCGATGTTGAGAAAAGTCCCTTAACCATTTGTGTGAAAAAAATCCAACTGGTACCTTTCAATATTTCTGAATGACAGTCATGGCTCGAAGCAAACAAACGATGCTCACATATTGTGCTTTGCCTACAGGCATGTTGCTGCAATGGAATGATATTATGGCTTCTTACAAGATGCCATCTCAGTTTCAATGGGGCAAACATGCCAAGGGAATTCTGCTTTCCACAGGCACCATGAATTTTCAGGCAAACGCAATTTCACCAACTCAGTGATGATCTTTTCCATATAAGCAACACACCATTGAAAGGCCTGAATGACTTGAAGAGTCAGCAATTTCAGAGATATTTATAACACCTTCAAAACCCCCAGAAGTCATCCTTTCCACTGAGTGGCTCCTCAGCTGCAAGATCTGAACCAGAGAGATGTTATTTGAAGATCTTCAATAACATCAGTGTGATTCCTAATAAGATAAAAAGCAAAAAAACACTGTCAAAGCTATTTCTTCCATCTCAGCCCATTGGAAACTCAGCTCCGTAAGTTCATATTTTTATTTCATTTACCTGCATTGTGTATTTAGGAGCACAAAGAAAACACCAAAGGGTGGAAAGTATAAATATGAGTTTGTATTGCATAAAAATACAGTCTCACATGTTCTGGGGATGATACATTCCAGGAATCAATATTTCTTAGAGTTCAGCTTGTGTAAATCTCTCTCCAACCCCATCACTTGGCCATGGAACGACAACCACTGCCCAACCACAGACTCAAGGACATACAACATACATACAAGCTCAGGGCTCTCACACATGTTTATTGTCAGAGTAGGTGCCTTGAGGAGCCAACACTGAACATGCCAGTAACTTATTTTGTAGCAGCAACATGTCCTTCTGCCACATCACAAATCAAACTGCCTCTTCCCCTGACCCTGGTGTTTGTCTTGCTGCCCACCACCAATATCCAGCAACTTGGGGAGATTGTCACTGTCACAAATGAGGTTTCATACAACTGTAGTGTAAGTGGTGTTAATTAAAAGTATTCATGTAACAACCCAAGCAGATGGCAAGTAAACAGCCCCTTTTTAAGACTTGCTTGTTCCAACCACTGTTTCCATCTACACATAACTCTGCTGCCAATTGTGAAAATTATTCTCCATAGGGCCACTTGTCTTGCCATTGTTTTACACAACTAAAGGAAAAGGTACCATATAGAAGCAGCATCTCTTCCAAAAGTCGGTGGCTTTAGCACAAGAATGTGGAAGATCACAGCAATGGCACCCTCTGGTGACAAACAGTAACACATAATGAGGTCAATTACTCAGCCTGAAAAAACATTTAAAACTACTTCTCATGTAAATCTGTAACATGGGAAGGATTCCCACTGCAAGCTGCAAAAAGTAGGAGGTTGACTTTAAGAACAATGACAACCAGCCTTCAGCAGCAGGTAACTTTAAGGAAAAGACAAGTTTTTCAAAATCCTTTAATCTCCTCAGTATCATCTTTCTTTCATGGGTTTAGTCTAATCTGATGTTCTTTAACCATCAGATAGACAAACTATGAATTGAAAAAGGGGCCCTCTACTTCTATTGTTGATAGCATTTCACGATCACATATGGTTAAGATTTCAGCATAGTCTCTCTAGTGCTACCAACAGCTTTTGATGTTGAAGAACACTGATGAAAGGTCTTGAGCCAAAGGCTGAACAGGCAAGTGTCTTGAAAGTGGACAAACAGTTGCTCCTGAAAAAAATCTCACATTTGATTTGAGAGGCAGAGCTTCAGCCTTCCTGAAGCATTGCCAGTCATCGCCATGGCTTCTTCCAGGAAAAATGTCAGAGAGCCAGCGATTCTACTGCTACAGAAAGACTGAACAAATAGATACAAGTACTTCCCTTATCAACACCAAGAAAGGAGATTGTCATAGAATGCACGGAAGCTTAAGTAGGAAGTTGTTTTTAATCTGTGTGAAATATAATGAAATTAATAGCAAAGAAAACAGTTGATTTCCAGGTTGCTCCCATGGTGTCTGACAGAAGCCATCCAATTCTGCCAGAAGCTTCTGAAAGAAGTCAAGTCACAGAAAAACTTTATGGGTGAAAACATAAAAATCAGGCTTATGAATGAGACTTTCTCTGCTCTGATCTAAAGAACATAACTTAGGAAACATCTTTATATTTTACTACTTAAGAACCAAGTGAAAAAAGCTTTATGAAAAGCCAGTAAACCAGTAATAATCCTTGAAACACATTAGTTGTGGGATAATTTAATTTTCCACAAGTTCCATTTATTCTAGGACATACATACTAAACCTTTGGCACTAGAAGAGATATAGGATCATTTCCTATCCATTTTCCTACTGAAGATGAACTCTATCCTACCTGAGTAGAACGTTACACTTCAGCACCCTGCTAACAATCAATCCACACACATGGTCTTTGAGAGGCTGACAGCTGAGCAGGGTAGAGCAGTGTGCAGAGTGGAAACACTGAGCACATCCCAGGAAATCTTTGGAAACAGTAACGATGCCTCAACAGCCGCCTCCGGGTGCAGCACTACACGTGTGACAACAGGCAATCCCTGCACTGCCAGAGCTGATTGCCCAGCTCAGGAGGAGCTTCATGAGTGAAGGACTGACTAGGAAAAACAGTATGTACCTCGACCCAATTAGGCCCTAATCACTGAAGGATGCACTGAAGTATCTTTGTAATTAGTCAGATTATTAATAGTGGGATATGATACATGATGAAAGGTACCAGTCTTTGGTTTGACAAATTTAGAGAAAGGTTTTGGTAAAATTTCACAGCATTTTGAAAGGCAAGGCAACATAAATTCAGTATATGGTTTCCTGTGATCCATGCTTCAGTTTACAAGGGAAATGTGAAATACATGGGTTTTTGTTTCATCATAATGAGTGTTGTTAAACGCCATGTCCAGGCAAACCTTCCTGGGGAGCTTTTTATTGCTCATCAGCCACTCACAATGCATTTAGTACCTAGCAGGATTGACTTTATCTGATACACATCTCTGTTATAGGAAAGAATAAAAAGGCATTATTCTAACTCAGTTATGCTTTGAACAAAGGCACTGACATTTCCTTACCTGAGTGACCTATATCATCTAAGTTTGCTTTTCTAAAACTAATCATTGACAAACTAAATAATGTGCTGTAATAGAGTTCTTGTTAAACACAGTTTCATCATTTCTCTCTACTGGATGGAAAGGCTCATCATTAAAATATTAATTGAAAAATCTTGTGGTTATTTTGAGAGTTTTGGGATTTTTTTAATTTTTTTTTTCAAAAAAAAATGCTCTCCATGTTGTGACCTTCACACAATGATGTAGCTACAGCTGCAGGCAAAAGCTCCTTCCCTATGAATTCAGGAAAAAGGAAGACCCCAGCTAGCCTCAGCAGTTTATGAACCCAGCTGCTACATTATTTTCCTGATAGCTTTAATTCACCACCCCATGTTTCTGGTTTCCTCAGCTTCCTGGCTAAATGCTGGACTTAATTTCCTAGGTCTCAATTCCTGGTTGCCTTGGTTCATGCAATTACGTGGGGGGCATTCATATAATAATAATAATTAAAAAAAAAAATCAATCATGAAGAGAGAGGCTGCCAAACAGGACACAGCTTCAGCCAGGCCCTCGCATGGGACATGGGCAGAAAGTCAGAGTATGGCACGGGCTGTGGTTCTGAAATCACTGACACCTCAGAGGCACTGGACAATGGCACAGACACTGAGAACCTGACTGAAATGAATGGGCAAGAATGCTGTGGACACTCACGGCGTGAGACCTCTCCTCGCCCTTCAGAAGAGGCTGGTTAGTTTTGAGGTTCTGTTGTGGGTGTTTTGGTTTTGTTTTTTTTTAGTTTGTTTGTTTTGGGCGTTTTTTGTTTCTTTGTTTGTTTTTAGTTTTCCATCCATTTCTTCTACATTCATGAGGGTTAGAAGTATCTCTGGGAGGATGAGACCCAAGATCCTGATGTACAGGATCTCACAGATCAACACTGAGGATCTAAAAGCTGCAAAGGTGTTGGATGCCAACTGCAAGCAACAGAATGGCAAGATGACTTTTTATTTTACCCTTTTAGGCCACCTAAGCGGAACTGTCACTCTTGCCACATTTTCATCTTTAGTCTCTAGAATATCATCAAACATGATGTTCCAGACAGATTTATTGAGCTCGTTGAACATACCAGGGTGTGTAGCTGTACTTCAGTGCATCATCCTGCCCACACTACAGTGTTGCTGGGTTTTAGTAAAAATGTAACAAATTTTTAAGCTCTTAAATGCTGTCATTTCATATTCCTGTCTTCCACAAGGCTTTAAAGTTTACCAACACTACATATCTATTTTTGTCCTTCACCCCATCATCTAGCCTCCCTCTACACTGAATGCATAAGCCATTTACCTGGACAAAATTGAGTTGATGTGTAGTTAAGTCTTTAAAAGTCATCCCTGCTAGTCAATTCCCTCATTAGGAAACCACTTCCTATCAGAAGTGCCCTCAGGTTTTGAGAGCACATCAAAATTGGATCCACTTAAGCGACTGAGCTTTGATACTGTGCTTAATGACTTTCTAAATTTGTCATTTACCAAGTACTTTACAAGCCTTCCTGGAGCAGAGGCAGAGCTGCCCATGCAGGAGCAAACCTCCCCAGCTCTCCTCCCTAAGGAGTCTTGGGGACGTGGGACACACACGGTGCCACTTTCGGAGTCTGTGACATTTCATTTACATCTCCTCACTTCCTCAGGACCATCTGGCCACTTTCTCAGCTGTGAGCAGATCGTGGCAGCTCTTCCCCCCTTCTCTTTCATATCTGTCCCCTCCCATCATTTCCAAGCTACCTGGGTGAGAAATGTTCCCACACAGCACCACCAGCTGAAATCAGTTCTTCACTGTGGCATGCAGGGATTCTACAGCTTCCTTGCTGCTTCCTGTACACAAAATACTGATATTCTATCCCAAAATTATAAAACCCCACCTGAAGACTGCACACATTTGCTGAATCACCACTGCCTAAACATCTCATTTTAACAAGAAAAGTATTTCCTATTGGTGAAAGTGAGTATTTCTTTGTGGGAAACTTCAGGAAGCAAGTTTAATCTTCCACTTCTTAAACCCAAACAGAATTCTGGGACCAGGAACATTAAAACCTTCCACTTTCAGACTGGTCTTAGCACTCGGAGACATTTGCATGCATATGACAAACTCAAAATACTCTCAAGAGCAGAATCACAGTTTCACCAAAATCCTTCCTGCAAATTATGAAGTGTGAAAATAGAAAGCTGAAAAAATGTTAAAAATTTTAGTAATAAAATACTGAGAACAACATGTCGAAATTACAAGAGTAAAAATAAGAAAATAAACTCCTCAGCTGTCATCTGTCTGGTGCCTTTTTGCAAACTCCTCTGATGCAATATCATCTTTTCTATTGTAAGTCTAAGTCTGTTATTCAACACCCCAAGAAAAGCTCAGATGATACTGCTCAATAAAATGTGAACTCAGTTTAAACTGTGAAGTGATTTGTTTTTAAGACTTACATATTAGTATGAGAAATTACGGTATAAAACGACCATTGAAAACTTCATAGCAAGAAAAAAAAGAGAAAATTTAATTTCCCTGATTTTTCATAAGATTCAATCAGAAGTACAACACAGAAACACAGTTTTTCATATTTTACCTTATACCTTTCTCAACTGAATTTTCTTTGTTCATGGCAGCCTTTCATTCAGTAATAAGTGATATGCACACCAGGTATTACCTCTTATTCAGGTTTTTAACTACTACAATAAAAACCACCACCAAAGCAATGTCCAAAAACAAGAGAATTCACTGTCATCCCTATGTCTGGAATAGTAAACACTGATGGATACTGAACATGAAAATACCACTGCAGCTTCCTACAGCACCTTTCCACATGACTTGAACCCTTATACCCGATGCTGGAGTCAGGTTGGCCCCACTGGAGTACGGAAAAGCCTCTCCTTGAAGAGGAGAGATGAAGTGAGAGAAGGGAAAATGCACTCCTGGATTCAAAGTCAGGATTCTCCAGGTCCACTCCAATATGCACCACTTTCCCATCCCTCCCAAGGCAGGGAGGTGTCAGCACAGGGATGGCTCTGTACATGCAGGACTGTTTGCCTCTCACAGGCATTATCTACAAAGAGCTGCCAAACCCACAGAGTTCTGTTGTGGATTTCTTGTAAACGTGCACAGATTTTCACAGTAATTCCACGACCTTGAACTCTCCCTTGTTCTGCTGGAGCTTGGAGTGCTTTATTCCTCCCCATTCGCTCTTGTCTTGCTGCTCAGTTCAGAATCACCAGAACTAAGATAAAAGTATTCCTTGATCATCTTTTTTTGGCCTGACATTATTTTAATAATATTCTTTCAATCCTGGAAATTCTCCTCCTATCCCAAGACACACCTTTTTTTTTTTTTTCTTTCTTTTCTGCCACATGAATGTAAAACAAACATCTCAAGTGTTTGATATTATAATACCATCACATAAATTTTATGTCCTGTCACATTCTGCCTGTCATATTGTCTATCCATTAGATATAATAATGGTACTAATACATAAAGTGTCAAGGTGAAAACCTCCTTAAAAAGTCACCAGTACCATTCCAGATGTTTGTTCTTTCACAATAAGAGAATTAACATCATCTAGACTCTCATCAAAAGCCCTCCTCCTGGACTCCCTTTGAGGGCTCATTTCAGCACTCTGAAATATTACCAAGAGTTGCTCTGAGCTCATATGTTACTTTTCTACTCTCCTGTCCTCTACCTAGAATTATCTTTTCTCTATTATTGGTCTATTCAGCTTTTTCCTCCCATCTCCCTAATGTCAGCTGAATTTCTTTGCCTCTCTAATAGCCTGGAACTGGTCATTCAATAATAGTGAAGCCAGGAAAAGAGAAGGCTGCAGATCTGCTGCAAAAGGATTCTGTACATAAATGCTCCTTTAATTATGATCATTCTGCTCTCACAGATTTTTAAATGGAAAGCTGCCTTAATTTACCATGTTTTCTATTTTTGAGAAGAACAGAATTTTCAACTCTACTTAAAAAAAAAAAAAAAAAAGGAAAAAAAAAAAAAAGAAAAACTCTTTTTTTAAAAAAGACAAGGAAGGGGAGAAAAAGCCCTGGAAGAGTTCTTGCTCCAAGGTCACTACCTAAACATAAGCAGCACCCAGGCTTTACTCTGCAAATAGAAACACTCTAGGCTTAGGCAAGAACATGACAACTGATGAAAAAGCTACTTTTGAAAAGTTTTCCAGGATGTTTTGGAATAAACAGAATTTAATAAAAGAAAAAATAAGCATTCAGGTATCTCCCCTGAACTCCACAGCTGTGGATTCCTACAGATAATTCTCTCTGCAAAGCTGGCCCAAGATATGAGAGGTGTCCTGTGTTTCTAACTGGCTTTTTATATTTGTATGTGTGACAAAAGATTAATTAACATAAATAAGCTCAATAAATCATGTTCAATAACAATTTGGTGATAGATATGTTTTACATATTCACACTGACTTGTCTAAAGAATGGATGACCAGATCACAACAGTAGTATAACCTGAGATAAGAATTTAGAGCCTAATCAGACTTCTGAAAGGAAGTGTTGTTTTTCAAATGTCAATAAGGTGTTTTGTTGGGAAGAACACCAGTATACCAAGTAAAACACGGAATTTAGTGAGTTTCCATTATTTCAATTTATCTATAAACACTTCAGACCTGCTAATATTTCAAGGTTCACAGCATTCTAGCTTATGATAAAATCAAATCACACTAAATCTACAAGTGTAGAAAATGGTCACAAGCTTTTTGAATGGATTTGAATGGGAACAAAATCATATTCTCAGAACAATTTTTAGAAATTAAGCCTCCTCTGTGCTACTTGGAGATGCACTAAAAATGACAAAATATATTTAATAATAAAAAAAAATTGGTTGTTTTGTTGGGTTTTTCAAATGCAACGGTAGAAATTTTGAGAGCATCTCAATATTAAAAAAAAGAATCATCTTTTGGAGTTGAACTACTGTTTCATAACACAACACTTGACCTGTAAGAGGGGAAAAAGCTTTAACAGTACTTTAAATAAATTCAGAAGTCTATGCATCATAAGTTCCTTCAAACATTGCTGGGGATAAATTGGTAAAGCCTCATTCTAAGCAATGTCTTCTTTTATGCTGGTATCCTGCAAGTCTGAAACCATATCAGAGTGCAAATTTCTCCTGAAATATAGATTGCTGTTACTTCCTCCCCAGACTAACACCTAGCAGGTTATTGATCTGCTTCTGAAGGACATGGTGTTTATTATGTAGGAAACCAGTGCTGGGCACAAGCGTGAGAAATTAATGATGGTTTTGTAAGTGTCCACACTGTGGTGCTGAACCAGTGGGGCAACTGTCAATCTATATGATAATGCATCCCAAAACTTCATAAAATCAGTGATGTGAAAAAGCATTGATTTTTGAGCTAACCACGATACGTGAGAGAGTCAGGCTAAAAAGTTTGCTGAAGTTAACACCTCTGTGGATACAACAGTTGCTTCAGACTTGCCTGATGTTTTCTATTTCAAACAACCAAACATACAGAAACCTTGGCAAGTGAAAAATAATTCCACATACTGGCTTGTTTCTTGCTTGCTGCTTGATTATATTTTTCTTTCTCCTATTAACATCATTGTGAGGAAAATTACTTATTTAAAATGGAATCACTGCACTGTATGTCTAACTACTTAATAATTCACTCATCATAAAGAGGAAATTGAAAGTCAAGCAAAGAGACTCATTCTTTTATCAATGGCTGTGACAGGATGTATAAAAGTAGTTCCCACTATTATGTATTCTCAGACAACAGGTGTGGCTCACTGGTGCCACTGAAATGGAGACAACCACCTTCCTCCTACAGAACTGAATCCCAATCATTCCATAATGCCAGAATTTTATTAATCAGGTTTTCCATTTGAAATTACGCTCAGTGGCCTTATCAAAAGTGCACTAGAATCAATAAAAGTTGTCATATTTCCTGTGAATGTTATTACTAAAAAGAAAAAGGGAAAAAAAAAAATCAATTAACCAGTCACTGATTCCTTTTAAAACATTGGCTTCCTTTTACAAACTGCTATTAGGAAATGCATGTTCCCTCCTTGGTTTTGATGAAGAAATATATCCTGCTATGCCTATGGAGAGGAGATATTACTTGAAGATTCAATTGAAATAATAATAATAATTAAAAGACTGATGTTACAAACAAAATCAATGACATTTCTCTGAACTTCTATCAATGTATAAACTGCAATTTGGTTTTCCCTTGTTTGCTTTGACAAGCAGTTGCTCATGTTTCTCATGCCTGGCACACGTAAGACAACTGTCAGTAAGTACAGGGAGGATCCCAAAATAAACACCTACAAAAATCCTCTCCTGAGAGACACCCAATATGTACCACACTGACTCTGATCCCAGGAAATGTGCTTAGCAAAGAGTAGCTTTCAGGAGGTGGAATTAGCTGCTGGAACAGGTGCCTGCAGGGTGTGACCTTAGGGAGGTTCCTTTTCACCCCCTCAAAATGACAAGCATCAAAACCTTTAGTTTCCATTTTAACTAAGCTGAGTTTGCACCTTCATCTCTCTATAGGATGGAAGGCAAATTCACACAAATCCATTTTTACTGTTTCCCTCTTTAGTTATTGGAATACATGTAAATGCAGAAAATTTCCCAGCTAAAAAGGTGGAGGTGATACACCTGAAACTGGGTTATGTGCATCTGAAAACACAGTGGCTCAAGACAGGTGACTGAGAATCTCCCACTGTCGAGCTGTTCCGTCACAAGTGATTCGTGCACTGCCAAAAGTTCATCGCTGTGACTTTAAACTACATCAAACCAAAGTGCTCTGCCCCAACTTGATCTGTAGGCTTGCTTGCTAAAAGTCCCCCCGACAAGCAAATGGTGAAGTAATATTTTTTACTTCAAAACCGTGAAAAAAATACATCAAATTAAATCTGATTTTATGAATTAGCATCACTGTCACAGCTACCAGCATATTGTGGATTATTAATATCACTTCAAGCTGCGTAGAAAAATCACAGATCAGAAACTATTTCTCCTAAGAAATTTCTTTCTGCTTCTCATCATTAAGCTTAATTGAATACACTCAGAGCACAAACTTCTGTGAAAGCTCACGGCGTGAAAAGCAAATTGTAAGACGAAACCTGATCATGATTCATCTATAAGTTCCCTAACACCGATGCTAAAAACAAAAAACACATTAAAAAGCAGCTTTAACCGGAGCGAGAAAGCGAAAACGCCACCTCTAAAAGGGGATTTGTGCATTTTTAAGTGTGCTCGTGTTCTCACGTGTGGACACTCAGGACACAGGGAAGGAAAGGACCCAGGCCTACCGTTCTCCTCGTCGGACTTGTTGTCGTTGTCGGAGTCTGTGAGCGTGAGCGCCGAGTTCTCGCGGCTCGAGAGCCCCGAGCTGCGCCTGGATTTGATGCCTCGGCCCCACAGGCGGATGGCGTGTTCCGGAGACATCCCCCCCTCCGTGTCCGAGTCGGCGTCCGAGCCGGCGCTCAGGGAGTACCCCTGGTGCAGGATCCCCATGTCCGAGCAGTAGCCGCTGCGGTGCGGAGAGGGCTCACAGATACCCAGCTCTGCGAGGGTGAAGTTGGTCCCTACGAGGGCAAAAGAAACCGTAAAAATTAATGCATTTAAAATCTGGAGGGTTTATTTTGAAATAACAAAAAAGGAAGTAAGTAATAGACTCTAAAAGTAACAGATCGTTATAATTTCGCTCAATTGTGCTGTATAGCAATGGGTGGCATACAGAGATCTCTGGTGTGCTGGTCTAGGAAGACTTAACCTCAAACATATTGAACACAGGTAAAATGGACAAATACACAAACCCTCTAAATTTGAGGTTAGTCTTCTGGCCACGAGTAACTAATTACTGAGGTGGGTGATTAACCTAAACTTTGTGACAAGTGTTAATGAGCTGACCTGCTTTATTATGTATCTAACCTCGCATTCGTAGGAGCATGGCACGAGCTTTGAAGTTGTGCATTTGATTACTAGAAAAGAGCAAGTTTTTCTCATAAAGCTCATTTTCTCACACCAGAGTCTTCCACAGACACAGCAGAAAGAAAAAGGCAAACCCATTGGCGACATCACATGAAACCTCATCACCAGTTTTGCACTTTTACATTTGGTGCAATTGGTGATTTAATATCTACTGTGGAAATCAAGATAGACCTGATAAACATTGTAACTGTTTACTACCTTTTTCCCACCATATTAAAGAAGAAAGTGTATCCACACCAAAATCAGGAGGTCACTGGGTTTAAAGGCAGAACTTTGAGAAACAATGCCCAAACACGTGGCCTTTAGCAGTTAATAACGACTCGGTGGACAAAGTCTCATACATTTTTAAAGCACGTGGAGTCCCCAGGGCTCTCGGGAAGTACAGACTTGCTGCCTGATTTCTGCTTATGTATTTGTTTCCTACAGTAATGAACAGGGCAGTAAAAAAGCAGAGGGAAATATGCACTGGTCTCTAAGGCTTTCAAGGGTTTTGAAAAGCAAAGTAATTTGAGCTTCATTACATTAGGCTAAAAAGGAAGAGCAGACTGAAGTCGCTGGCAGTGTAACTGCCAATTATTTAATTAATTTCTTAATACACAGGGAAACTAGATCTGTGGTCTGTTTTCCTAAATGAGTAGGGTGTTTTTCTACAAAATCAGTTTATGTTTTCTCCTCTTCCTTTATGTATTTGTCAGAATAATGCCCTACAATGGAAGTTCAAACGCTAAATAAAACACACAATTAAGTATCTTCTATTAATAAAAAAGTTAACTAGATTGTTTAAGTATTACAACCTCTTTCACACATTAGCCAGGATAGCTCCTACAGCTTTAATTCCTTCTGGTTCACCTTCCTGCCTCTGCCCTCTCCAGTATCACATCCAGCTGCTAAAGCATTTCTGGGATGTGGTGTGTCTGAACACACCTACAGAAGGTAAAACTGGGCCCCACTTACAGTTTATTCCTGCAGCTCATCCATGAAAGGAAGGTGATAGAAGAGGGAGGAGCTGTGTCTTCTTCCACCCCGAGGTCCACCTGTAAACAGGCCAGCAGAGTGGCCACAATCCCAGGGAAAGAACTATCCCCAGGTGGATGCTTCTCAAGAAAGGAAGCATTTAGTGGCAGTGTTTAAGAAGAATATTAAAGGGCTGACATTAAAAAAGTCAGCTCATTTTCATCATCACCAAATTAAGTCACCCTTGTAAGTTAGGAGCACGTTTTACCTGCCTGCCAATATTTAATGTAGCAATCAGAAATTTAGTGGTTTAGTTAAAAGCAAGGAACTCAACAGTCCTAAAAATGAGCTTCTCAAGTGCACTTCAGTCTAGAGAATTTTTGCCCTTTTTTTTTTTTTTTAATAAATGAAGAGCTGTAGCATGACAAATGAAACAAAGTTACTTTTAAAGATGATGCCAGTTTTAATCACGTGTAATTTCAGTAGAAGACATTTAACAAAAACAGTTTAATTGATTCGAGTTTTCGTTTAGCTCTGTTAGCAAGCTACCCTTAGACATTAATAAAAAAGTCAAAATCCAAACAAAATAAATATAAAAAACGGAGAGATCTGAAGCTTAGTAGCTCCACACTTTCTGACTTACACAAATAGAGCACGTTAACATTACATGTGTTAAAACTACTAAACTCGTGATGAAAATGAAGTTTTTCAAGTTTTCCTGTTTGCTGGCAGCATAAATGTCTACAAATATACACAAATTACAAATATATTAGCTTAATTAAGCTGTTTTACATACATGGTAAAATATTTTAATGATATTCTGTGGATTTTAACAGCCTTTACAAGCCCAGCTGATTTCCCTCTGATTAGCATCCTGTCTTGACATCAAACTGTGGCTGTAACATCCGATGCAAAAAGCAGCCTTCAGAGAAATTCTGACTTTATTTGCATGGGGAAAATAGTAAAGGCACTGAAAGTGAAATATCCTATTCACAGAACTCATTCACCCATTTGAGTTTTATTATATGGGCGTTTGGCATCTTCCAGTAATGGAACAAATTAAAAAAAAAACTTGAGAAGGGGCTCACACCAAGAACACAAATAGGACCAGCCCCTGAGCCTCTGGGAAAGGATTTCCTGTGCTAGTTCTCAGCAATCTCCTTACAGTCTTTCAACAGCAGGTCTCAAGCATCCTGGTGGCAGACACGAAATATTCTAGAAAGGTCTCTGTCTAATAAAGACATTAGAGTCTCTCTGGTAGACTCTAAATGAGTTTTATTTATTAAGTTTTTGGCATGGAACAAATTAAAACATTATTTTAGACTTTCTGTAGGACAACTTACAGTGGCAGAATAACTTGTCCTTGGATACCTGTGGAAAACAATTTCTTCACATCTACACATATACATATTTTATATATACATACCTTCATAAAAGAAGTTGTCAGATATATATTTTATATATACATATGCAAAGAAAACTATAGATATAATTTCTGATATCTTCATAGCCCTTCATTTACTGTAAAATCTGAGGAAAGGGACACAGAAATAGATGAGTTATATTCTCTAGACCTTTTCTCAAACTAGATTGTGTTCTCCTACATGTTTTGTTTCTCTAAAATGAAACTGCCCATACCTCCTGAGTAACATATGAACTGCCGTCACTAATATATTAATCTCTCATTTGCTCATCCATAATGACACATTAAGGTATTAATGGAATCAGTAAGATCACCCTTGTAAATTCTCAGACGGGATGAATACCATTCGGATGCAGAGAAATAATTTATCCCACAATTCACAGCAGAAAGAACCCTTCTATTAATTTGAAGATGAAGCACCATCACAAATGATGAAAAAACACCTAAGTCATTCCATATCCACTCCTTCTGCCAGAACACTCCCCATGGGATCCCAATGACAGAAAGTTCACCAAGGACAACACAGCCTTCCTTGCCCCACTGCCAGTGCAAACTACAGCACCTCTGAGCTGGAGGGGGGAAATGAAGACACAGCCTGGCCTGGGGGTAAGGTTTGGTTTCTCCTTCAAGAAGTGTCTTCCTTTCAGCTCTAAGTGATTAGGAGCTCAAGCAGAGCACATAAGATCCTTGTGGATGGAAAAGAAAAGCTTATTTTTCTGAAAGAACACACCACAAGAATTAAAAAATCACAAGGTTTTTCATATGCAACAGAGCTCAGCAGCCTCCATCCCCAGTCCCTTCATCCCCACCTGCAGAAATCACTAGACCATCCTCATTAAAGAAAAGCAGTTAAAACCAGCTGCTCCCTTAAGGTGTGTGAAATCTCTCATACAAAACAAAACCAGTAGTACACTAGTTTAGAAGTATAATATAATGTTATGTACTTGATCATCATTGCTCATAATCTACATGCTGTGAAAAGTCTCTCAATAGAATAGATGCCTCCCTTTTAATTAGTACATCACTTCTAACAGCTCTTTAGCACACCGCCTTTTAGAGAAATTTACTATTTCAGTTATTTATGGAGAAACATTTACTAATAGTGTGTTGACTTCAGCAATGTACTACTGTACTCATTATCTCCACTGAGCCTAGAAAGCAGCCCCATACAAGCAGAAGCTGCTTTCCCCCAACCTCTGGACAGAGGTCTCATTTGGGTAATTACAAACTGCATGAACTACCCTTCTGAAAAGTAATCTAATCCAGCTGTGATCACCACAAATGCCTCAGGGGAAATCACCTGAAACCAGATATGATGAATCTGCCCTCAACACTACCTCAGGTTCTGGTCTCATTTTAAAATCAAAAGGATAACTATCAATTACAGTTATTGCTGCTACAATCAATTACAGCAAGTAAGGACAGCAAGAATACATCTATTTAAGACATTCCATCCTTTCTCAAGTTTTTCTGTGTTCAGAACTATGATGATTTTGCTGGCACAAGTACCAGAGTTTAGCTCCAATCTGTGGAATATGATATGGAATGATACACATTTTTAACACTGACCCTTTTTCTCATCTTCCTCACATGATAAACAACTGCCACCTCTTCCCTTGTATCTCACCCATTTCAATACTGTTCTTTTCCCACTGTTAAAGAGCCTGTTGAATAAAATATTTTACTTATTTTGCTAATTCTACATCATGAGATGCTTTGATCTGAGATTCCAAACCTATGTTGTGGGATACGCTATTGTCTTCCTGTATTTTTGAAGCTTTTCTACTATTGTATTTACAATTAAAATAAAGGGTGAAGACCCTTTTTAATAAACCTCCCCCTTCCTTCCTGATACATCACCATAAAACATACTGCATCTTTCTGATAGTTTAAATATATTTAAATCAGAAGTATCTTTTCTGTGCACCCTACAGGAATTTTAACCACACAATCACCATGAGTAGCTTTTGTGGCAAATTCATTAGCATGAAACCTGCCTGGGACATTCTCTCTTACCATCACTGATATTACAATATCTCATTTCTGAAGTACCACAAATTCAAAAAGAACAGCACAAGAGAAAGATAAGGTCCCTTTTCACAGTGAATACTCCAAGAAGTGAAAACATCCCATGATTTGGGAGGCCAAGTAAGGAAGAGCAGACACTGGCCACTCTAGTAATGAGAACCATCAGCCTCCCGCAGGACCATGGGTAGCTTTTCCTTCCCTTTGCAACATCCACAAAAGTGAAAACAAACTGTTTACCTGGACTCTCCTAACGTTCCTGTTTCCTAACTATTAATTTTCCCCTAAATAATAAATAATGAATAAAAGCCCTTTGGAAGCTTGAGGAACAAACTCTGCCTTGATCAAACACTAAAAGTACCAGAGAACAGATTTCTTAGAACATAGAAAATAACAATAATGACCCGTCTATATCTTGTTCTAGGTTTGAAAATTGCTAGCTGGGGTTTACCAACAGCAGGCCCTCCTACACACTTCTGGTGCTGCCTACTAAGAACATTCACAGAGAGCATATTTTCATTTAAGATCATTAAATTCCAGGTATTTCTACTCAGGAAAACTAAGCATTTTAGGACCAAACCAGTGTGAACTTCAACCATTTAAGGATGGATCCAGAGTGCATATTTGTGACAAAGGCATCAGGAGATGCTTTACAGATGTTACTGAGAAGTATGAGAACAACACAGAGATCCCAGTTCCCACCCCTGCCTGCACACATGGACATACAGACACACCCCACTCCAGGTGCACCTACTACAGGGTGGAATTTACCTGCACATTGTGCAATTTTGTTACACAGTTCATGTACTCCATTTTAAAAATTCAACAGAAACACAGTGGTTTTCTGAAAAGTGAAACTCTGGCTGCCTTACTCCCTTCTGTAGTGAACCGATTGGAAGGAGCAAAGAGAAATCTTTGTGCACATTGCAGCACGTGGTATGAATGCAAAATAAATATCCTAGCTTCTCTCATCAACATCAGAATAATTCTTTGCTTGTTTTTATAAACTGCCTTGCTCCTTTCTGACTTGAAGATGGCCATGCTGTGCTGACTGTGGCTGGGATGGAGCTGGGCTGGGGCTGGTTTCAGGTTCGTGCTGGTAACGCTGAGAGGTTTCAGCTATGGCTGAGCAGTTCTCACACAGAGTCAAGATCTTTTCTGCTACTCTCTCCACCAACTAATACTCCTGGCTTCACCTTATGGTGATGAACTTACTTTTGATGTTATGCTGGCTTTGGGAAAAGCATGCATTTATTGTTTTCTCCTCAAAAGTTGATGTTGATTAAAGACAATATCAGACTTGGGAGGACAAGAGGACAGAGTAAGGTGTCAAGCATGACTATTATTTATTATCTACCCCACCCAGCTCAGGTTAAAACGTAATTCTTCAGGCTAACACTTCTCTTTGTTACCCTATCTTTGATTTACTGTAAGTTTTCCAACTTTTCCAAGCTCTGAGGAATGGCAAAAAGATTACACCTTCATTTATTACAGAGGGATGTGTTATTCCTACACACTTGGACATTGTGAAACCTGAAGGAGACAGAAGTATGTAATTCTGTCAGCAATTGCTCTGCTCTCCTCTGCCTCTTTGCTCCCCTGGGTTCTCCCTGGGTACACTTTTCCTCCTCCTCCTCGCTGATTAAGTGCCAGCAGAAAGTGAATTCCAGGCTATTATTCCCCTTCCAGAGCTCCACAGTTCAGGGAGCAGAGTGATGGGAAAGCCCTGCTCAGACCCGACCCCACGGGCCTGGGCACACATTTGCAGCACTTCTGCATCAGACTCCAGTAAGTCCAGTTTATTTAAGTAGAGATGCATAGACAGACATCAGGGAAAGATTTCCAAACCTGGGATCTTTGATTCAAAGCATGGAGGTGGTTAGTTTAATCAACACAACTGCACGTGATGTTTTCACTCCAGGCAAAAGGAGGGATTTTCTGCAGCATCAATCTCAGACCCAGCCAGACACTCTCTGTCTGGTCTCCAAAGAAACCAACCCCGAGGGACATGGCAAATTTCAACCCAAATTATTTGATCTATCCAAGTTTTGAGCTGTTATTTTAAGAAATGTGTGCCAACTCAATTATACATAACACAATAACATTCAAATAAGATCTTTCTCAAAGCAACTTCAGACCTGATCTTTTTATCTCTAAAGAAATGTATCATCTATAATTTAAGAAACAATGCCTGTTCTATGACAAAAATCAAAAATCTCCAGGGTTTTGTGTGATAAACATGCCAAGTGCACACCTATATTAGTACATGCATGTCAATGGTGGCTTCCTGGGCATCCTCCAGCAGGAGGGGGAAATAACCTGTCCTTTTTAGGGAGAGTGTCCAGTGAGACAGTAAGTATGACCTGAAAGCTAAACCAGCTCTAATCCCATTTTCTGCATTTTTTTTTTTTTTAAATGTTAGGAAAACATGAGAAATGTTCTAGATTTAAAAATACAAAAAAACACTTCTTTTCCGCTATGACCAAGACTGGAAATGCCTGTGCAGATGCAAAAGTAGATTGTTTGAGATTCTGAAATCAGTTGTGCCCCATCACTTATGCCAAAATGCATTCACCAGTGTACAAGTCAACAGCTGGGCACTGGTAGAAACTGCCTTCCATGCTTTAGAAAGGAAGACTGAAAGCAACCTGAGGTGAAAATTGCACACAAGTTGTGTTCTTTTCATCTGTAAAGTGTAGACCACAGCACTGTGATAACATAACTGCCCAGCTGATCTGACCTACCTCTGCAGCGACAACAGTGCATTTTGGGGGTAAAATAGATACTAATTCACAGCCATGTAGTGTGAGACACTCCAACAAGAACGTGTTCATCTATGACTAAAATTCAGGTCCTATTCTTCTCTTACAAGTAGCAGAGAAAGAACAGAATACGAAGCCTCATGGTAAGTAATGATATCCTTGCTGTAAACTTCTCAGCTAAGGTCCAAACACCATCAGAGTGGGTGCTGGAGGGAGTTGTGGCTGGTATTTTTTTATATAGAATCTTATGAAAAGGAGATAGACTGCATATTTTCTAGTCCCAGCCCCAAATGGCTCAAACTGTGGAATCATTTTATTATATGCCTGTTTTCTTTAAACAGATCATGAAAATCTAAATCAAACCCACCACAGAAGCACAAAAAAGATTAAGTGTACTTAAAGTAATTGCTCCCATAAAGAACACGGAAAGAGTTATTTTCAATTTGCTTTTTTATGTTAGCCAACCTGCTCAACAGCTGATTGTATCTCCTGTCACACCATCATAGAATTTTCCTATGAAAGAATAACAAGTACAGCTCCATGGAAAATGCAGACTTCAAAGAGAAGTCAGTTTTGAAGACAACATAAGGAGAGCATGAAGTACAACCCAAACAGAACAGAGTTACCATTTAGTATCAGTATGGACTATCCATGTCTGCAATACACATTTAGGCTCATGTGGCTCACAGCAGTACAATAATTAGACTGTGGTCCCACAGAATTTAAAATCAACAGTTTCCACCCCTGAAAAGATGTCATTTGCATTCTAGTGGAGCTCACAAAGATGTTGGTCACCTGCTGTAAAATCACTTCAGTTATGTCAGAAAAGGATAGTGAGTTCTCCTTGTTCTTCAGAAAAACAAACCCTAAATTGACCATATATACATATATATAGAGAGAGAGAAGTCCTTTTTTTAAGAAATAGTTGTACAGCTGCTAATCTCCACTGATACACCAAACTGAGTTCAACTATTAAGAACAATTTCTATGAAAATCTGTAGGAAACAACCAGGGCATAACAGCTGTTGATAATGTACTGAACCAATGAAAAGTTTTTTCTTATTTTTATGCTTCTAAATGAAGATTTAAAAAGTGGCAACAAATAAACCTCTGTTCTTGACTTGATAAATATGCTGTGCTCTCAAGAAACAGCAGAAGTGACAGGTAATAAGGGTTCATACTTCCAGAACTGTTTAATTGGGAACTCTGGAAAAACCTGAATCAGCTGTCATCACAGACAAAACCTTAATTGTTTCTTTATCCCTTGCTTCACAAGGGAGGAACAGGGATACTCTCTATTTTATGAAGGTCCCCAGGCACACATAAAGATTTCTGAGCACAAGCAGCTGTCAACTGTTTAGTCACAAGGTGCTTCTTCACTGTAAATACCATGTCACTTAGATATGATGGCAATGTAAATTGTAACCTGTACAGTAGAATAAAAGAAGTTTAAACCATTATTTGGCTCAGAACTTGTATTTATTTTCTGAATCATGTTGCTCAGAACAGGTTTTAGAAATGACAGTAATGCCAGCCTTTAACTCTGCATTTCTAACCCTACTGGAGGACCATCCATAGACCAACATGAATGGCTGTGGGGACTGATAAAGGAATTCACCTAAAATGGAAAGAAAGGCTTCCCAAGAAATCCAAACAATTTAAATGGAGCATCACATGAATTAAAATTTAAAAAAATGTTAAAGAAACCCAACATATAAACTTCCTGACAAAGTTAGAGAATAATGAAAATAAAAACATTTGAGCACACACAATTTTGGAGTAAAAGATATATCTTACAAGCAGGTAACATAGACAACAAATGAAGCTCTTTGACACTGTTTACCTACTAAGAAAGAGACAAACCCAGATTTTTTTATTTACCATTTGGTTTCATTTTATGAAGAGATCAGGAAATGTCTGTATTTATTTGACTGAATTATAAAATGCTTTCAGCTTTTCATTTTTAATGCTCATGAAATTATTTTCATTGTCCAGGCTGTTGTGGTACTATAAATGGAACAGCTGGCACCAGTTCAGATTACTGCTGGTCCTGAACTTTGCCACAGATGAAATACACACCCTCAATACAGGATTTTTTTACACCTCCCAACTACTGTAATCTGTAGATTGCACATGCAATGCCCAGCACAGACAGGGAATGCACCTGGCCTTGCTGGCAACAGCAACAGTCCAGCAGGTCGCCCAGTTCCACTGCTGGGACTGACTGGTTTTACCAGGCATTTGCAGAACTACGAAAAAAAGAAATCCACCCTTGTCCCACACAGCTCTTTCCTTTCCCTACACTGGCATTTTCCACATGCTCAGAACGTGCTGTCAATTCTGATTTTCTAGTCACTGAACACTCAAGTGCAACACCATCCTCTGAGCCTGTTGCACCCGACCAGAATGTCTTACTGCCCTTCTCTATTGCTCTGTTGTGCATGAAAAAATTCTCAGTCTTAACCCAAAAGTCTTTGTGAGGTGCTGTTGTTAGAAGATAACACAGTAAATACTACCAAGAGGGGCAGACCAAGACTGGGTTTGTTTGGAAGAGTGTTACACAGAGTGCTGGTTGTGTTATCTGACTATTTTTAACACACACATCTCACTGGCTAAGTGCCTTTACTTGCTTCCTAAGTGCCTTGCAGATCAGGTGAAATGAAACTCACATCTTGCTGATAAAGGTCAAGTACACTGAGGTATCACACCATTACATTATTATTTTTATTTAACACCTTTTTTTTTTTTTTTACTTTTCAGACTTCAGTTATAGAACTCTTTGGATTAAACAAGCAGGAGATTAGATTATTCATTAATCCTCACTCTAGTTCATGCTTTTTAGCCTACCAGCATTTAGCAAAGAGGAATTTTAGGCTAGCTCACACATTTCCATTTTGGCTATATGGGAGTCCCAGGCATTTTTGCACCTGAAATTGGGGGTTCTCAGAAAGGGAGTATGTAGTAGGTAAGGACAGCACTGAAGACTAGGGATGGAAAACAAAGTCATCTCCTTCTCATGCTTACAGGATCCCCTTTGTGAGAGCTTGGCTATTCTGCTCCCAGACCTTTTCCAGGGACAGCAGTGCTGTGTGGTGCTGCTGCTGAACATCTCTTGCCTGTGGCCTTTCAGTCACTGCCTCATCTGAACAAATTGGTTTCTTAATTATCAGTGTGAGAGGGCATCCGAGCCGAGCTGGCCAGGAGCTTCAGAGGGCTTAAACCACCCTGACAGGCTCTGGTTACTCAGATTTATCCATCACTTTCAGACTGATGAACCTCTGCTTCAGCTAAGCACATGAAAACTTGCCAGCTCCTCTATTTAAATTTCAGATTTGTGGTTCTCAAAGGCAGTTGGTTGCTCTATTTTCCTCTTTATCTCTTTCAAGACTTCAGAACAGAGAACAGGCACACACATGCTCCAAAAGTACCCTTCTATTTAAGTTCTTCAAAAACTTTTGCCATGGAAACTGAACACAGAAAATGTTTTATAGCTTTTATTTTGTATATTTATTTTTTTTTTTAAACTGGGAATTTGGTAAACAATTTACATGGATATATAATTGATGAGAGAGCCCTTTCCTCCCTCAGTGGGAATGCCAAAAGAAAGAACCCTCAATCCAGTGAACAACCCAAGCTTCCAAGGATTTCTGACCCTGAAAGTTAAGGGAGAAATCTCCAGCTGAAATAATCAGAAACATACAGTACTGTGGTCCTCTAAGTCATTTTAGGGATAACCTTCAGAAGTCTCAAACAAGAACCCACAAATCAAGTCCTATGAAGTCAGCTGCGTTCTCTGGAGAGGGGAAAAACTTTTTTTTTTTAAAAAAGGTAAGTATTTTTTATAAAGATATTCCTGTTGACTCTTCTTAGTACTAATGATATATAAGGACATGTTTGCAAAGGAGTGCTCTTGTCAGTGCTGCAGCCTCTCCACCATCTCACAGCACTGCCTGCATTAGTAAAGCCTGACTAGAGAGGGCTGGTAGCAGAGAATTTGAGAACAGGAAATTGCAACAATAATCGTGTAACTGACCCAACTGGAGCTGTATGAAAATGAAGACCACACTGTCATTTTGTTTCCACTTTACCTAACATTGTGGGGTTTAATCTCTGGCCTATTTAACAATGGTTGTCTCTTCAGAGTCCTGCCACAGGCACAGCACATGGGCAATAGTGCTCAGAATCTGTTCCCGTGCAGACTAATGCCACTGCTATTCTTTTATCAGCTTTTAACATTTCTCTTATCAGCCAATTGCCCTTTTTAGAGGGGGAAAAAGCACCCTACACCAGTCTGCTCTGGTGAATGCCTCGAGCTTTCAAAATTAACAGTGAGAATCCTGTGGTCACTGTATACTCCTGAGTTAGGAGCAGATGTGGCACTGTATAGTTTAGGTATTAAGGACTGTCAAGCTTCCTTTCAAGCAAAGAACTATTTATCTACTTACCACAGAACATAACCAACTTTTGTAGGTTTCATATATTACATTTATTTCCAAATGCTTGGTATTATTAATCCTTTTTATATTGTTAATATAAAGATTCTGCTTCAAAACCTCAAAACCCCAGAAAGTTTATTTTTTCCCCTCTCTTTTTTTTGCATTGCATGCACTGATGAACTAGCCTGCTCAGCAAGCATTTAACAGATTAGACACTTGAACATGGTTTCAGGCAATGCTCTCTCATGTTTCTGCGTATTGCCTGATAAACACTTCAAAGTAAACCGCTCATAAATATGAAATGAAAAGCCAAGAAGTCGTTATGCACAGCTTTGAGATACAAATCTCTTTATTCCCCTCTGAAGTGGAATTTGATTGACATAATGAGTCATAGATCCTGTCCAGGGACACACTGCCTTATCCTCTTTTCCTCAGGAGACAGGGAGTCTTTAAAGAAATCCACTTCAGAACTTTCTGATGGACAGCTACAGGAAAAGTTGAGCACTACACAGATTTATTATTTTGTATTAATACCTGCTTTAAGTACCGTGACACACGTCAAGGATTGACTCCAAAGCCACGAACAGGGCCCAGCACTCAACCCTGTTAACAGAGGCCAAAGCCAAGATGTTTAATTTATCTCTTTATCACAGCCATGGTAACAGGACAACAAAGGAGAGTTCCCAGAGCCCATGGGGTCCGTGATGGGCACTGCTCCCTGCAGGGATCTGCCCACCCACAGGGTCCCTCTGTGAGCCTGGGGAGCAACAGCTTCATCCTCACACCCCTTTGGGAACAGCCCTTCACTCATGGACCTTCATGAGCAAACAGGTGAGCCCTCTTGGCTGGGGCAGCTCCACCACCACCCCACACATCACGCTCCGGTGGCACAGCTGCCCCTCCTGCCTGGCTCTGCCTGCTGGGCATCTCCCACCTTGGGGCCAGAGGAGGGGAGGGGGGATGGCCAGGGGTGCTGGTGCCCTGAGGAAACCAACAGTGCTGTGACCCTCGTTAGCAGGCACATTTACCAGGTACAGACCCCCACAGTCGCTTCCTACACTTCCCAGGCCCGTGCTGTGAAGGAAATTAAGACTTTCATGTGAGAAGGAGCAGTTAAAACCATCTAGCCTGAAAAACCTCTGAAATGCTAATTTAGATATTGCTGTTAATAAATGATACCCGTATGAAAATGCCAAAACCTGTGTAATTGTTGGTCATTGCTATTCCACAGAATGTCTATTCCAATAAAAGTTGAGCTTTAAAGCCACCCCAGTGAAACTGCTGATCAGCAGCACCATAAACAAAATTATGGTGCAATAAATTGCTACTCTACACTGTCCTATTCACAAGCTGTATTTGTAGTATTTGTGGAGGTTTTTAGAATGAACCCAGAAAATATCTGCCTAAATTAAGATGCAACTTCTGGTAGTTTATTTGCCAGCCATGCTGTATGCATTAAATTATACATCATTACTGGCTTTTGTTAGTCTCTGTTCCCTGTGAAATAACCATACATAAAGTATATGAGATCCACCACTCACAGCTTTGCTTTTCTTTGTTAGTGGTAGTGCTATTATTAGTGTCAGATATGAGCCATTCACATGATTTATACAATAATACATAGATCATTAAGATTTAAAAGGCAACAGTAAAAAAATCGCTTAATTTGTGGTGTTCAAAAGGCACTCAAAAATGTTTTTATTTGGCCAATAAAAATGAAAGGCTAGTATCCATAAAAAGTGCAGTGAAACAATGAAACGGTGAGAAGGCTAAATATTAAGAGAGCAGAACTCATATTACATGTAAATAATGAAACATTAAAGTCTAGTTTTGCAGCAAAAGGCTGAAAGGGAGATTTAGAAGCTTAAGATGATAAAAAGGCACTATGTGGTATTGCCTTCCATCTACAAAGGACATCTCTGCCTCTTCTCAGTCCTCAGTGCCTGACATTACTGAGACATTATTTTTCCCTCTGAAACATTTCCTGTTAAACTTTTACGGTTGTTACTTATTTCTTGGAATTTGCAAACATGTTTTGACGCTGCCCTGTACATTGTGAATACTCTTCCTTCTCCGCTGTCTATGAGTATTCACATCCTGAAGGTCAACAGATTGCACTGGCTTCCCTAATTACATAAAGATTTACATTGAAATAACAAAGACATAAATTGCAATACTGAGCAAAATGGGCACGTGCTTGAAAAAGCCAAAAACTAAAAGTTTATGACTATAAATAGGCATCCTCCAATTTTGCAATTTTTGATTATGGATTGCCCTTTTTATGTAAATTACAAATCTTTGGCCAAAATTGCAACTGTTTGTAAGTGGTTTACATATTTGTGAGGAATCAGTAACATACACAGAACTAAGGAATTATGGACATGCACCTTGGCACATACCTGGAAAAAACTGTCATGCACAAGTATTAATTTTAACTTATGTATTATTCCACTGTAGTGCTGATGACTGCCACACTGAAAGCCAAATGAGGCACCTGAAATATTCTGAATTACTGAAAGTCTTCACAAGGCCTCCTGCAGCCCTCACAATTCCTATGCAAATAAATTAATATTACACATATGAGTAAAATTACATACTTCAAAACCAAACTGGAGCCTAAAACAAATAATACTTTTATGATGATAACTACATTAGAAATAAAATGTTTTTCTATAAACTAATGTTATTTTAAGAGATTACATTACAGTTACTGAGCTTTCATTACAAGATGTGAAATGTTTTGATAGGGCTTCAAGCAGCATTAGGTATTCTGATGAGGTTCAACAAGCACAGCTGCCAGTCATACCCTTGGCTCTGTCAGTCACTTCAGCACACAGAAACCAAGTTGTCTCTAGGATAAGTGCTCCTCAGAGAACTGCAATTGCTGCTTGACCTACAGCTGAAAAGCAAGTGCTTTGCTCACCAGATCTATTAGCCCTTTGACTTCATTCATTCACTGGCTAATCTAAATACATTGCTAAAGTGAGTGATTAATGTGATTTCTTTGGAGACAGTGCTAAATTCTCGAAGTCTTTAGTGTGACTATCCATGGAGGTTCCAAAAAAATCCTTGCAATTGGTTATCAATTATGGAATCACAGTGAGAAATCTAGCAAGAGCCATTAATTTTTCTTTTTTTTTCTCCTCTCCAAAAAAACCTTTCCTTGCTGCACCACAGCTTCATGTGAAATAAGACACTAAGACAACCATCATCTCTATCTATTTTTATGGAGTTATCTTTGTGCTGGAAGCCTGTCCAACAAATCAACATTGCTGCACTCCTTTTCTGTGCTTTCCAGGTTTGACACCAACACAACAGCTGAAACAACAGCTTACTGTTGCTCCTAAAGGAACGAGAATTTCCATTAAACACTGCAAGAGTTGGACATCTTAAAAGAGAAGAAGCCCCAAAACACTTCTACACCTACTGCTGAATGCAAGTACTTCCCTCCACTGCTGGGGAGAACCAACAACCATTTTGAATTGCCTAAGATGTCAATGTGTAACAAGGAGTCTGGAAAGTATTCTGACATAAAGATCTGGCAATCTGACCTGCCAGTCCATTGCTTTGACATGAAAAATGCTATCTTTTTTCTTTTAGATTTAAGACCCAATACATCTTGGCATCTTCTGACACTGCGATGAAAACACTGTACAAAGCAAATGTCCAACCTAGAAGAGCAAGTTCCCTTCTACTCATGTTGACAGTTTTCTTCATTTGTAACCAGATGGAGGATGGATCTGTTTTGATTCTGGTTTTCAAGTTTTGTAAATAAGGCTTATCTTAAGCAAGGTCCACATAGCTGGACATAACTGGCTAAACAAACCCCAATTATGGAAGCATCTACAATTACTTCCTTCCCTGTTTAAATTGCCATTCTGTGGACAGAAAAGAAGGAATACCTTCATAAGCATTATGCATTATAATCAAATCTAGTTTTGCATACTGGAACAGTTATAACTTTGTGTTAGTATCTGGTAGGCCAGTCTGTGAACTGCCCTAAATGTCACCAGTTTTCAAAAAACAAGGTATACACAAAAAATGCCACAAAACCCCAAAGAATTCTGCAAAGAGGAGGATTTCCCTTTGCAAAAGTGCTGGTGATGCAGACACTCATTTTCAGTGCACACAGAACAGTTGCAGCAGAGTCCAGAGAAATGAGCATTTTCAACTCATGTATATGCTTCTATTTACAAACAAATTCTTCCCATTCATGCCAACAGCTAAAATTTATTAAATTAGATAGAAAATTCTGATTAAAAGTCAAACATTCAACAATTTTGTAACTCTGAGCTTATCTGAAACCTGGCAACTAAGTGGAAGAATATGTTTCTGTAGCCAAACCAAAAGAGAGTATAAAAATAAGGATAACTGTAAGCACTTCTTTGATGGCCATTTTCAACAGTGACATATCTATTCTAGCACTCTCAGCTCAGGAAATGATCAGTTTTGGGTACAAGAAGCTTACTTGGACGAGCTGCTCTGCACAGATGTGTGTGCAAGGGCCAGCAACTAACAAGAGCTCCATGTCACTTCAAGGATGCCTACCCAGAGCCTGCATTTCAGTGATGGAAAACATGATCCTTCCTACACAGTTATGCACTACACTATGCATTTAGTCCTTGGAGAGCTTTCAGGATGAAAAGACTATAGTTATTACCACCATCATTATTATTAATGAAAAATACACATGTAAAATTAGGTTTCGAACACAGTGTTTTATAGCCCCTATTTGTCTCTGTGGACATACGCCATAATGGCTTTAACAGACCTTTAACACTCACTGACTAATTAATCTTTACACTCAGGACCCAGTACTGAGTTTTATTCAGTCAGGAGCAGAAAATAGCATCTGTGGATTGGGCTTGCAAGGTCCACTGCATGAATAAATTGACAGGCTACAGGAAGAGCTGGCATTAAACAGCTCCTCTCCTCCCCTCAGTACCCCTGGAACAGCCTTTAGCAGCCACCGAAGCTTCCCTTCACAAACTTCTCACATACAATTTATTTTTATTTCCTAAAGTGGCTCTTTTCAACCTTACAGGGACTCAGGCTTCCAAATGCATTGACACTGATCGAAAAAAAAAATATTGCAGGGACTAGATATCACTCTAAAATATAACTGCATTTCCAGCACAACCAAAGTAGGCACCAGCAAATTCAGCTTGCCTATGGAGAGCACAAACAAACCATACAAATTAATAGACCCCAGCAATTTGTCAGAAAAACCTTTAGGCTTCCATTTCCAACTCAAATATGTTCTAAATATGAAAAAAGAAGAGAAAAAACACATGGGGAAAATATTCTGCAAAAAGAAAGCACAAAGAGAAAATACACAACACAATTTCTTAATAGAATGAACTCAATATTTACTCCTCTTAGAAGAATTTTAAAGCTACTGTAAAAGAATAAGAGTATGGGGTAAATTTCCCTCTCATTTGCATGATACAGTTCAAGCCCATAGAGCTTACCTGTAGTCCTTCCTTACTTGAGCTATAAAGCCAGACAACCAGAACACTGTCTTCAGTTACAAAAAATAAAGTATTATGTGTTTACAAGTCAAGCTTCAGTGGTAGAGGTTCCATCAACATGAAATTACTCAGGATTCTATATTTATATTCTACCAAAGGTAAACCCTGATAACACTATGAAATTTAAGATCATGATACCTGTTTTGTTCCATGGAGCTAACTTCAAGAACAGTTAACTCCATTTCTTGTACAACTAAAATTATATTGAGCAGCAAGCCCTGTGAGCTGTAGCACAGAAGCAGCAATGACAACAGGACAGTACTCATTGTGAGAGTCACAAAGCAACTCCCAAGACTGACACTTTACCAAGGGAGGGCACAGATCAGCTGGTGGCTATTTCTCACAGCAAAGTATTTATTTCTCTGCATGCCTGCAGAGATTATATTTGTCAGATTAGCTCTTCTGCTTTGGAATTCGTAACCACTGCTTTAACAAGTCTATGTTTCACAGCAGAGCCATTAATTAAAGTGCAGTAGGACTCAAATCTGTGCTTATTAATGGCTGGATGGACCCAAGTAAAAACACAACTACTCCCACACCCCAGTCTGCTCTCCTTACTCCCTCTGTTCTTCCTCACTTGTTGAAGCACATTTTCATTTTCCCCCCACAAATTCCACAAAATCCTCCCTATCAACGAGCCGTATTCTACTCTCAAGCCACCTCTAACTGATCTCTCAAGCCTAAAAGGACGAGAGGGAGGTGAATCAACCAGGAAACAAAATCCTCCTCTGCCACTCCTTGATCAGTTACAGTTTATAGTTTTATCCCCCCCAAGCATTTTCCCATTATAAAAAAAAAAAAAAAAAAAAAAAAAGAAAAGAAAAAGAAAGGTTGTAATGCTGTATGCATCAGTATATGTAAAAAAAGACTTCACAACTTAATAGGATTATATAGGGACTCAGCTTTGTGAAATTACATCCATAGAAAAATAAAGTAAAATAAAATATCTAAAGTCATTTCTATTTGATTTGAATCCATTTAGGTATGACAATATCTGCTGTATCCTTGACAGGAACAGTCCAGCTGAAACTGCAAGCACATGAAACCAGCAGCTGGCTCTCTTCCCATTTACCTGCAATCCTCTCAAGTGGGGGAGGAAAGTTAACAAGTACAGTATAAACCTCACCTCTTGCTTTAGAATTAAAAGAGACTCTGGCATTAAAAAAAATAAAAATCCATTAGATTAGTTTTTACTCATGTTAACCATTTACTCAAAGGTCACGTTCAGGCCACTTTCTGAAGCAGCATCTTCAGAAATCATGCACACATTTTCAAAGTAACATGATGCAGAAAGAGTCTCTCTGGGAACAGCTACATCCCATTCACCAGGACTGAAACAGCCCTTGCCCTGTCCCTCAGAAAACTGTAAGCACAAGGAAAATATAATTCCAGCATAAAACAGACTGGAAAAAGCAGCTTAATAATTCCAGTCTATTGGTCCACACATGTCCCATGACATTCCCTTTATTTATGAAGAGTATTGTTAGAAACAGAAATGGAGGGGAGGTCACCATTTAGACCAGAAATTTTGATGTGATTATCAGTGCCACCAAGAAAAGTAAGCTATAGGTGTTCTAAATTAAGACAATGTGGGGGAAAAAAATCATAGGAGTCTAAAATGATAGTAAAGCTGCATTAATTCCCTTTGTGGACACTCATTATTTTAGTGACTTTCAGTTTCATTAGTTAATTTTTGGAAGCCATTGTGTCAATGTAAAGCTATTTCATTTGCAGAAAGCAGATACTGTATAGGTGCATTTAGTAGTTTAATGTTCCAAGTTTTTTCTTGACTTCCCTGGGTTGGTGTAGTTAAAATCTTACTCAGACACATTTATAGAGATAATTCAGTTTTATAAGGGTTCTATCATCCCGTACTCTAAGGCAATGATCCCACGCACAATTCCCAACACACATCAGGCTCCATTCCCACGTGATGGTCGCGGCTGAAGATGATGCTCAGCTGCAGAACTGGTGTCACACCCTCACCTTCACCATGACAGTGTCCCAGGTAGGGAAGAACAGGCTGTGAATCTGACAGAGATCACAACTACTGCAGGACTGGACCTGGATGGGATCAGGCGTGCCTTGATTCCTCCTGTTTCATGCACATGAACTGAAAAGAGACTGTGACCCTTGGACTGAAATTTATTAAGGGCACCTGTGAACTTGAATAGTAACAAGGGGTTTTTTTCAGGCCAGACGGGGAACTAATGTTAAATTAAAATGTAATGGACATGACAGAGGACTCTGCCTTAGGTTTCTTGGTTTTTGATATATTTGTTCTGAACAGAAACAAAGTCATCACCAAATGTCACATAAAATGTGTCAGAAGATACACTCTTCCTACAACAGTGACGTTGAAGTGATTACATATAGGACATTTAGTTCCTCAGAACATCTCATTATTATTTTCAAGGACCTGAACAAAACATGCTCCCCCCTCTCCTGTGACAGCAGTTGTGCAGCTGAACATCATTTTCAGCCAGGACCATCACATGGGAATGTGTTGGGAATTGTTCATGGGATCTGCCTTATAGCACTGGATGGCAGAACCCTTATAAAACTGAATTATCTCTATAAATGTGTATGGGTAAGACTTTAACTGCACAAACCCAGGAAAACCAAGAAGAAACTTGGAATATTAAACTACAAAGTGCACCTGTACAATATCTGCTTTTTCGAAATGCAATAGCTTTACATTGATGCAATTGCTTCAAAAAATTAACTAATGAAACTGAAGTAAGGCTTCAAAAAAAAATAAAAAAAATGAATAAGAGTGTCCATGAAGGGAATTAATGCAGCTTTACTACAGTTTTAGACTCCTATTATTTTTCCCCCCACATTGTCTTAATTTAGATACACCGATAACTAACTTTTCTTGGTAGTATTGATAATTACAAGTATTTCCCCCCATGTAAAATGTTTCAACTTTTATGAACATATTTTTAAATTAATCAGATTGAGTATGAATGGGATTTCTTTGTTTAACCATGAGCATTTCAAATTATCTGGATTTTAAAATACTTCTTGCATGTATTTTTTCCCTGAAGTTCCATGAATTCTCAAGACTTTATCCTGCACTGAAAAGCTACCTGAGGATAAACTCCTATTTTCTTGCCTTCTCAATATAAATGGGTGGATAAGGAAACTCCAGCTCTCACCACACAAATCATCCATACATGTATATTTAGCACTGCCCATATTTTAGCTACATCATGCTTTGTGAATATAAACTGATGTATCACACAGAGGAGACATTCCTACCATTGCCCTCCACGTTACAGATGAGAAAAGGGGATTACTGGCCACAGGACAACAACAAAAAACTATGCTTCAAATCAAAGCTAACTCTAAAATTTTCTAAGAGGAATGTTTATTTTTGACAGTAAGATGGCCTGTGCATTTCTGAAAGAAAACCCAGAAAAATAATCTTCAGGCTTTTTTAATGAATGCAATGAAAGATCAGCAGTGCTTAGAAGAACAGAATAATCTGAATAAGCCAGTCTTAGCTACTTCATTTTTTTTTTTGTAAACATTGTAAAAATCTCACATAGGGCTGCAAATTATCCTGGTACAAGCAATCTAAGCTGTTACCAACACCAATATTAGAAAGACTCAAGTGACCACAATAGGGCACTTCAAACACAATTTTCCTTCTGCACTTCAACAACAAAGGCACTTGGAGCTCCAACGAGGACAATCCTCTGATTCAGACCCAGAGCTGAAATGCTTGTGGCTTGGCCTTCCCAGAGTGGAGGGGGTCACATCCATGACATGTTGGACATGGGCTTTTTACTTTCCCTGTGCTGCAAGGAAACCCTTGTGCTGTCCTGCAGCTGCATTTCCCCTATAGCCTTTCCCAATGGAAAGCCGATTTATTATTAGATCTCCTGACACCACAGACACTCCCAAGTCAGTGCTACTGTAATGAAGACTGTGCTAAATTTTCATTTAGAGAAATACTCAGAGAATCAACACAAAATCCTGTTTCTGGAAAAGGTCCTCCATAGTAAATCCTGGGTTTAGCCAGCAAGGCAGAGCTTTAAAATCTGCCGAGTCAAGTAGCGTTAACATTGTTTTATCTCACCAAAGTGAGATAAATCACCTGGATTCACAATGAAAGATATGGTTATCACTGACTTCTGAGAAACTATTCCTACGTATAAGTCAGAGTTGGATGACTCCTAAAAACATGGGCAAATCCAGTTCATTTTTTTCTTCTTCCCTTCCTCCTTTCATTTCACCACTCCTATCTAAGGGGTGAGAGTCCTCACTACTCAGTCTCCACTATTGTCTCTCTTTAGCCTACCTTTCCTATTTGACTGTCTTTTGTTCTCCCCACTCCAGCACTGTCAGACTTCTATATTAAATAAATTACATTAATAAGGCTGTCAAACTGCTAGAACAGCAGTAGTTACTATATTAATAAAACCCAGTAAAAGCATGTCTTTGACTTCACCTTCATATTTTTAAATTCCATTTTGTAACAACAAATAAAGCACTCTAAGCTTTATTTTTCTAAATTATTATTACATTTCTTTGATGGATAAAGGCAATATGTATTTTCCAGAAACACCAGAAAATTAGATGAAAGCAAGACACATGGAATTCACTGAAGTGGAATTTTCCTTTGTGATAGATGGTTTGAAGTTTCACTAATCAGAGAAGTTTGCAAAATAATTTCTGATTAGTTAAGAATACATGCTACAGAGACAACAGATAAGCAAAAAGCCAACAGTGGAACTATTACCTCATATAAATAAAAATGGATTACTAATCTAAGTGCAAAGATTTTAATTTTTTTTGCCTTTTTCAGCTCACAATGTTATTCATGCCCCTGAGCAACCCACTTAATCTCTTTTCTCACGCACTTTGTCTCTAAAATGGGAATGAACCAACATAATTTATCCCACTGGCATAATATGTGAGTGAAAGTAAGACAAAAAAATAACAAAATCCAAACATCTCATAATTATTTAAATAGGATTTGGTACATCAGGATGACATATATAATCTTGGCTTTTGTTGTCTTCAGGAAAAAAACTATGAATTACTTAAAATGTATACATTTTTTCACTCTTAAGCATTCCACCTCTGTCTTCTCCCATTTTATATCATTTTTAGCTACACAAAAGATGAAGTACATGCATTTCAAGTTGTTTTTCTTAGACTTTAAATCTCGGTTAACTCTTCTCATTTACCACCTTTCACCACAAATTAACATGCACATCAAGACAAGTTCATTATCATTTCGAGGCCTGTTAAATAGATGAAAAAAAGAATTGCATCTTAAAGTGCCCTGGATTATCTACTAGTATTCAGGACTGAATAATTTTAGAGTTCATAATAATTGGTTTGCTTTCCTTCCTTTCTAATCAAAAAGCTCAGAAAGTAAAATTTACATGCTAAGTAAATAAATGCTCTTTGTTAGAAATAGCAATACTTGTCTTCATTTAGATTCACTGGAATCTATTTTTTTCCCCTGTGTTTTTAAAAGTCTTTATTTACCAGTATCACTCTGCACAGGTTAGAAGTCTTTAAGAAAGGACAATCAAGAAAAGAAAATCACGTAATTCACTGGTGAATACGGGGCGGGGGAGGGGGGGGAACCCCAACAAAACAAATGCAATCAAAATATTTTGCCAAGAATCTAAAGATTTTTGCAAAGAACTCCTTGAGAGGGGAAAAAAAAAAAAAAAAAAAAAACTAGAAAATTTGACAGACACACTTCTACCACCTGCATATCCAAAAATATCTACAGATTTCAGCAGAACTCTAAAGCTTCAAGCAGAACAGTCTCCTTGACAGTAAGACAAGAAGCCACTTTCCACAAGTGCCCTCTCTCCCCTCATCTCCATTTCAGATAACGCCGTATGTTAATTCACAACCTGGAGTCACCACAAATTGAAGACAGTCCATGAGAAACGTCTGCACGTGGAAGAGGGGGAAGTGGAGTGATAAGGAATCACAGTTTGCCCTCTCCTGCCACGGAGTCTGCTCCTTCCTTCAGCTGCTGGCACTGCCAACAGCTCCTCTTTGGGTTTGTGGGGGCAGGTTGGCAGCTGCCAAAGACCACGAGTGGAATCAAACCACAGAACTCTCCTCCTGGAGCTGCTGAGTACAGAAAAATACTCTGCAGTAAAGAGGCTGTAAAGCAGGTAAAATTCGTGCAAAGACTTAGCCCAACTTCACCCTCCACCTTGAAAGCTGAGGTGACAAGGTCCTTTGAGATACATCATCCCTGTAGGAGAAGAGCTCTCTTACATGAGCAAACAATAAGTGAAGTACTTTAAACATTTCATTACACAGGAACAAGATGAATTTAAACCAAACAATTGGGCTCTTATTTTTAGTTTAGTCATATTGCATAGCATTAAGTAAATTATACTGCAGGACTTAATGTAGTAAACATATTAGGTAGAATCCTTATTTTAAAAAAAAATCAAAATAGTTGGTATTCACTGATGCTACCAATAACTTGGAGTCTGTTTCCTTGCTAAATAATCATATAACCTCCAGAGATGTAGATTTTAATTCGTGTTTTGAAAACAGTACCATAAACATGTCCAGGGGCTTAATTTATTCCATCGTTTGTGGAAATTTACTGTGCCTTTCTGTAGCAGCACTTTTTGATATGCGACCATAACTTCTCTCCTGCAGAACATCATTCCTAGCACCTGAAGAGGATCCAAGGTAAATCTTCCTCATTTGGAGCCATTTATTGCTTGCAAATTCCTGCTGAAGACTAAAAATGTCTTTACCATGCCTGACAAATACATTAATTACTGTCATTTCTGTGTTATCTGCAATGGTCACTCCCTCTTTTTATCTAAATATACAAAAGTTGTCCAGAGAAACTGTGGCTGCCCCTCCCTGGAAATGCTCCAGGTCAGGTTGGATGGGTCTTGGAGCAACCTGGGCTGGTGGAAGGTGTCCCTGCCCAGGGCACAGTGTTTGGAGCAAAGATGACCTTTAAAGGTCACTTCCAACCTAAACCATTCTATAATTCTATGAAAAAGACCATCAAATTCACCCTCTCCAACTAGAGCTTAAGCAACAAGGAAATAAAAATCTTCATGCTGAAATAATGAAAAGATTCACAGAACAGCATTAAAAAACATGATAGGAAGATCATAAATTTCTGGAGGAAAAAAAATCTAATCTAAATTAAATCCCTATTCTGCCAGACCACTACTCTACAGTTTTGCCAATGGATACTTTAGATTCAATAACTGAATCAGTACCATTTGTATATTTTACAACACAATTGTAAAAATGACCCCTTAATTTCATATTTCTTTATTCTGTTAAGTCATCCTAATTATTCCAAGTTGTTCCTATGCAGAGATATCCCATCTTATTCTACAGATCATCATGATGTTTTAGCATGCCAAAGTTTCTCTTTTATAAATATCACATTTGTATGGTAAGAGGATAAGTTGCCAAACTTCTGAAATATTTTCTGGTATTTTCTTAAACTAAGATCCTCTGGAGTAAAAGAGGCACTGAAGAAAATAAGTTATGTTTTTGCAAGCTGTAGAAATAGTGAGGAAAGAGAGAGATCAACAGAAAAGTCACTGTAAGACAATACTTCAGAGGAATTTTGTTGACAAGAACTGTCCTGCCTGGTGTAGTGATGGCCACAGAAAATGCCACACAGCAAATTTCTTTGATATCCCTGTGTGAGACAGATATACTGGGATCAAGGTATAACATTGTTATGCTGTCAAAAAAATGAAGGAAGATGATGAATTTAAGAGACTAAAATTAAGACAGAGGAGTCTGTCATGCAATAACAGCTTATAAGAGTTACAAAACCGACATAAAAATAAAAAGCAAAGCTGACATATTTGATAACCACAAAGGCAGCTTATTCCAAATATACTCTCAATTACATTTTGCATCACACAAAATCAAAACTAAATAAAATAAAAAAAGGTTCAAGAAAGTGCAGGATGACAAAGCTCCTCTCAGTTCCTGCACTGTCAACCTCCCCAAGCTCCTGCCTGGGGAAAAGCCTGTGGGAAGGGAAGGATGAGATCCCCCAGCCCCACTCCGACACGCGTGGGGACACGGAGCACGTGTCACCAGCAGCTCCTCTTGCTCGGAAGCTCCACATCACAGTGGCAGTTCCAGGTGTTCTTTGATTCCAAAGGTGCAGCCAAGCTTCACCCGGACACCCTCCCTCCAAGGCAAACCCCTGTGGGCAGTGGCCTTTTGCAAGAAGCCCTTCGGACACTGAGCCTCATGCGTGGCAACGACCCCGGAGCAGCCAAGGCACGGCAACAAAGGCTTTGTTACTGCTTGTTAACAGCAAAAACAAGCACCAAGGTTCATTTTCCTGCAGAAATGGTAAAGAAATGGGCAAACATGGAGGAGAGATTGTGGTTTTAGATGTCTCCAGTACTTCAGGTCTGTGAGTCTCCCCTGTTGACTCAGTGCAACAATCTGTTGTGTACACAGCCATTCCAGAGAGCAAATAACATTTGGTTTCTCTCTGCTGTGTTCTGCTTGATTTGCCCACATTCCAACAATCCTAAGGACAGGTGCAGGATTTTACTCCTCTCTCCATACTAGGTAATATACATTTCCAAGTCCCTGAAATTTCATGTTCTTTCTCCTAATTAGACTGCTGCTAGATCTGTAGGCAGTCTTACAAACTGTTTAAACCTTATTTTAATTTTCCATCATGAGAATTGTAACTGTTCATTAAATTTGGAAGACACAGCATTGCAACTGTGACATATCATTCCTCACATTAATAACAATCTACTTTATAAATTCAGTGCTTGAAGCAGATATTGGTAATAATACCCTACAAGTTTTATTTTTGTGTTCATGAAAATTTAGGAAAGATCTTAATAGGAGCACACACACTTTGATGCTTAGTCATACACAACATCCCATTTGCTGTAATGATTTTAAAATTAGTGCCAAAATATAATTGCATCAAATTTAGGAGACTCATTAGAAACTAAACCCTCAAACCAAGGACCTGTGTGTCTATTACTACTCTCGCCAGCTCTTTGGTAAGGTTATTCAAGCAAGAATTGTGCCCAGATTAACACTTTTTGTGTAGCAAACTTGTAGTATGTTTTGAATCATTTTAGTCAAAGGTAATAGTTACCCCACAGAGATTAAGTACCATTTTAGCTTTGCTTTCACATCATTCAAATGCCTATCTCAGGGATATAAAAACTTCAAAAGAAAATCAGATATTGCTGTGAAATCATATTGACTACCATCTATAAAAAGTTTTTTTTGATCGTGTAACTACATGATGTGAAATATTACTATTATATTTATACAATTTAATATATCATCTTAAAACATCCTCTTTAAAACACAGTACTCTACTAGAAGTCATTTTAAAAAGTGAGTACACTCTACTGGAAGTCATTTTAAAAAGTGAGTACACTGTGCTAGACCAGCTACCAGAGAATGGGCCATTTGCTTGAAGGAATTAAATTTGTGCAACAACTTCTACGTGATCTCTTTTTTTTTTTCTCCCTTTTCCAAATTATCCAACTTTACATTCCCTCTGGCCTAAGCAGCAAAACCTAAAAGACTGATAGTTTTTACTTCAATACTGAACTGTCATCCTGCAACTGAGCACTTACTATTTCATCTAACCAACATTTCAACTTGTTTCCAGCCAGCATAAAACTTCCAAACTTCAAGGTAAAAACTAACCAAGTGCTATCCTGTTTTTCACATGGAATAGTGAAAAACATACAACTGATGTTCGATATTTGTTCAGATTTTCTTAACATTAGACATTTCTTTATATTGTGCAGGAGCTGGTGGAGCTGCCCAACTAAAGCCCCTGAGCTGCAGCTCTCTGTAATCCCACCACACAGGAAACTTCCCGTGGTGTTCAGGGCACACAAAACCATCTGGAACAGACATGCCAAGAGAAGAAATACAAAACAACTACCAAGATTCAGAACTCAAGAGTGGACAGATGAGGGGATAAGGAAAGAAGGAATATGAGAGTGCTGTGCATGTAGCTAAATGATGTCTACCAACACTGGGAGTGGCAACTTGGACCAATGCAGGGAGTAAAACTGGGGAGATATTTGTAAGATCTTCCAAGTAAAATTTTTCTAAGATGAGGAAGCCTCTTGCATGGCAAATAACAAGGAAGAACAAGGCTTGACTTGCAAAATTACGCTGGAGAGACATTTCAGTAGTGATGGTCGAACTGCTCTGCCCTCGCAATCTTCTTCAAGCAAGGATCCTGCTCTGGCAAAGTAATGACTCTTCTAAGGAACACATTTGACTGGCATAAGGCAAGCAGGATTTACCAGCACCACTGAAAGAGATGGGAGGTACACATGGCAAGACAACAGGCATTGCTTTCAGTGCTGTGTCAGGAACAGTTCCAAGTGTCAGATTCAGTTTGCAACAGTCAGGTTTTGATTCAAGTGTAGGTCTTAACAACTGTATTTTCTGTAGCATTGCTTTAGATGGGTCATTCCTCTCCCCACCTTCTGTCCTTGCTCAAATTCAGCTAAAATAAAATCTTTTGCTTTATTTTTCCCTGTGTTACAAAGAAAAAGACAAGTGTTCTTTCTGAGCTTTCCTGTCTAAGCTTTCTGCATCCATTTTAACAAGGCTCTATCACACACACAAACATCTGAGCACTGCTCCCTATCACACACAAGCAGCAGCACTCCTCAGAGAGGCTTTTCTCCCAACACTTTTAAATGATATCTTTTCATTCTGCCTTAAACAGGATGTAGGGATTGCCACCAGCAGAGGAACAGGAATCACAAACAGCTATAACCCAACTATTCTAAGGAAATGTAAGCAAGTAATTACAAAGAAAATTGCTTACATTCATGCAGCTTGTTTGGCAACAGCAGTATACCAGAAGGAAAGCTGCTACAATTCATAACAGCATCTTGTAATAAAACAGCTTTATGCATCCCTCTCAAACTGTTTAGTGCTCAAATCTCATCAGATGGCTGAGTAAGCATTACACTTCGGGACAGTAAATCTCTGGTTCCAATATGGTCTGCATTCACAGACATGTACTTTTGCATCCACTGTAAGTCACTTCCAGCTAAGCACTCATATTAAAAGGAA
>VXAU01003238.1:1303880-1345408 GCA_013399695.1 Formicarius rufipectus | reverse complement strand
AAAAAAAAAAAGAAAAAAAGAGACAAAACAGCAAAAAACCAAACCTGAAAATATTACAAACCAAAACACCAACAAAATCCACAAAGTGCCAAGAGAAAACAATTTATGCAGATTTAGATGGAAGTACCCTGAAGACTCAAAGCCAATCCCATGTTGTTCCACGGAAAAGCCACTTGTAAAGAGATTTCCTTCTGGGTTTTATCATGACTCAGATCTAATATACACAGAGTTGCAGTTTAATTCCTATTTATCAGACATCTTATTATGACAGCTCAAAATACTGCTTTGATGCTGGAGTTTAAATGGAGGAGACACATGAGGTTTGGGTTAGCCTCCCTTACCTGTTCCTATCCTGAAAGCGTATTTGGGAAAGGCTGCTATAAAGGCTTGCACTTTTATTTATTTGCTAGTCTAGGCTGCCACATAGCTCCTTTATTAACAACTTCAACACAGATGAAAGCACAGATGAAAAGTGCTTTCATGTTTTTAAATCACTTAACAATAATAACCATATCATCTTTTATGGTTTGGGGAGGGAGAAGGTACAGGAAGGAGGTTTCATTCAGCATCTTTCCATTATTAAATGAGGTAGACCAATAATATTTTTTTTATTTCTCACCAAGGCTGTGCTTTTTACACAAGAGCAACTGAAGGCTGTTGTCTCATCCTGATAAATATTTTACACTGGGATCACATTTTTCTCAGGGAGCCACTGAAACTAAAGTCAGTGTTGATTCAACAGAAGTGTAAGTTTTGTATGTGCACTGGCTGTAACAGGAAAGTTGCCTTAAGGCCTTTTTCCCCCCACAAGCTCCCCTCCATCTAACTCCACAGAGTAAGGATTTCCTCCTTAAGCTTTGCCACCACCTCGAATTTTGCTTGATAATGTAACTGTGCAGGTACAACAAAAAGCAACAGACTGCAGAATGCTACTCAACAACCTTACACGGCGAAGAAAAACTAAGAACGTGCTCTCACTCTAACCAGAATACAAGAAAAAGCTCTATTGAACGTCTTGAATCCAAATCTATGTATCAAACACTTAATTTACCAAAAGTCACAACTTCTGGAAAGAAATAGTAAAACTAAAATTGGTCAAACTCGGTTGGATTCAGAAGGGATATATTAACTTGAGCCGAAGAGTTGAGTGCAACTCATGTTTGATGACAAGATGATCCAAACATCATCTAGGAGGAGTGAGAGAAAGTCGAGTCAATGACTATCCCCTCCACAGCAGCAGAGGAGTCACTGCTGACCACTGAACACCTGACCACAGCAACTGTGAGCCTGAACAAGTTTAATCACCCTCGTGAAGTGTTCCTTCTTTGAGTGTGTCCCTGTAAATTATTTGGGGACAGATTCGTGGTGTGAAGAACAATCAGATGAGAAAACAACATTTGTTTTTCTCAGCAATCAGAGCTGCCCTGGAGCAGGCTGTAAAAAATGAAATTTAGATGCAATGTGCTCTGGGTTGATTTGGCCTGGTTTTTTTAATTAATTGATATTTTTCTCTCTCTTTTTTTTTTTTTTCTTTGTCAAGAAATCAATTCAATATACAAGAAGGAAATAGGCAGTATGAAATACCCAGGAGGTGATTAGTATGGCATGGTAACCCAACTTCATGTGAAGTCAACTGAGTGCATTCCACTTCCCAGGTGACCCCCTCTGAGAATTCTACTGTGATAACTTAATTTTCTATTTGATGTTAATAAACACATTGGACAATCTTAAGGGATTTACTATAATCATTGTCACTATTATTTTTAGCTCCCATTAGCATAGCTCTAGTGTTAAACAGGAGTAAAAAGCATACATTTGTTTTAGTATAAAAGCTAAAAAAAAAAAAAAGAATTTGAGCTGACATACAGAAAGGTATCAGCTTCTACTCCTTACTGAAATGAACTCCCCATACAAACAGATGCTGAGACATACAAAACAATTCAACAGTGGTGAACAAAATTCTAACTATTTCTGAAGATTGTTGGGTCCCATTTAATCTGATTTGTGGGGTTTAGCCTTAATTTCAGTAACTTGAATCATAAATACTAATTGCTCTAACATTCCACAGCAGAGATTTATTGCTACACTAGATCTGACTTGAGAAGGATTCAGTGCAACAATCGGCTAATCAATTTGGCATCAGCAGAAGCCCAGCATTTGACTTAGGCAGGAACACAAAATCCATGAGCTATGGACATCAAATGAAGAACTCTGGAACAGCAAGGTTTGCAACCACCTCTTTGAAATTCAGTTTAAAACCCCTAACAACTCAGACTTCTAAGCACAAATTGGTTACAGAATACACTATGAGAAAAGCTGCCTTTCAAAGAAACCACTTGAAAGGAAGGTTTTCCAAAATCTTCACTTTTTGCCTTAAAGAACATCTACCTTCACCATGCTGGGTCAGGAAATGAAGTCAAAAAGTATTTTCTTCAAACAGGAAAAAAATAAAAAGTTCGATAATTGGTTCACTTTGGTGGAAAAATAGATGGCATAGAGAGAAATTCATGTATTACCACAAGTTTGCAAAATATTCCAGATATTCAGCAATCTCAGAACTATTCCCAAGCTTTTGACATATCCTAGCAGGAAGTATAAAAGTTTTTATTCATCTTAACATACAGCACTCAAAAAGGACTCCTCAACTTGAAATAAATCCTGTAATGTTTGAATGCTCTCTCATATCCACTGAAGGACTTCACAGATCGATTGGCTAATGAATATCCAGGGCAAGTATTGAGCTACCAACACATTTCCATCTGCATTAGGGAAAATGTAAGACAAATGAAGTGCTCAGACATGCATTGGACCTGTCATTTTAGCCAAGATTCTGAACATCTGTTTGGAAGGTGTTCAGAGAATAAGCTTGATACAAAAATACTAACCCTGTTCTGCATTACTCTGTACAAATATTATATGCTAAAAAAAACAGTTTAAAGAGGAATTTTATTTCTTAGATTACATGTAAGCATCTAAGGAAAAGCACACCCCAAGTAATGCTTAAGGTGTTTCAGGTGGCACAGCAACCCAGTAAGAACTGTTTCAGGTTTCTGAGCTCTGATAAAGCTTTTGTTCTTAGCGCTTCACTGAGGAACCCTCATACACAAGAATGGAAGTAGTGCAACTTGGCCTTGCACTTACACAGGTTTTCAAAACCCAGTAGCGCAAGATCAGGCAGCAGCCAAAAACAGTGAGCAGTTCCAGTGCCATGATCAAATCAAATACTTTGCAGTGAGTCAAATACATTAAGCTTTAATAAAGAACACACAAAATATTGAGGAATATATCTGCAATTGCTTAAAAAAGTACATTGAGTTTTTTCATAACAGAAAAAACCCCAAAAAACCTCTCTGAAGACTATTTGTTTTAAGCATGTTTATTTCTTACAGAATTTAATCCTATCAAAACAGCTACTCAATTTAGAGTAAAATTACATGTACAAATTCCTCGATGTCTGCAGCTGGAAACTGAAAGCACAAGATGTAATGAACAATACTTCCTACTATGTGAACCACATTTTTATCCATACAATGTCAATGTGGAAAGTGAGAACATCTATCAAATCTTAATCAGGATCTACTTGCCACATTATCTCAAATTTCATACAAATAGAAGAACCGTTCAATCAGCAACATATCAAGCTTTCAAATACAAAGAATCTTCATGCAGACATTCTCTGAAGAAATTTGCTTTCTAAACTTAACAAAAGCAGGAAAACAAGGAGTTACTGCTCAAATAGCATTATCCATTTAGACACAGCAACATAGACTAGCAGGGGAAAAACAGTAATAAAGAAATACCTGAGTGTTTCAATTCAGTTACCAACAACTTACACTCCCCTTCATAAAAACGGCACATAAGAACACGTTAAGAGCAGGAGGAGGATGAACAGTTGTCAAATCAATAATTGAGAGAAAAAGACCATCCTGAAATGCTGAATAATGACCTGGAAACTGAAATGAGGCACTTGAGCTGAAGCATCAACCAACCCACTAGGGCAAGTAATATTTAGATGACTTATGTACACTGAGGCAGAACCATCCAACTGAAATGGCTCCAATAGTACAGAAGTTCTGGTTGCACTTTGATGTGTTATCTTCAGTAAACACCTAAAAGCAAAGACCTACAAGAACAGGGATTTCCTCAGAAAACACAGCTGGGTGTTTGATAGACCAAGCACAGGGCAAACACTCCCAAATGTCTGTGCACAAAGGGGAGAGGGACAAGGGACTAGACAAGGGTTCAGTGATCGATACCAGTTGTTAGACAGTGGGATCTAAAGGTGAGGACAGACACTGCCTGCTGGCAGAACACTTTAAACTACATGTGTGACATTATACCAAGTACAAGAAATGACCTTGCATTGAAAGGCTTCCACAAACAAGTGTGATAACCTAAAATGCCCTGAGTCACAATATTACAACGTGCAGCAGAGAATTATCGCATGCTATGAAAAAGTGCAGATACAAATCAGTAGTTTCTGCAATTAAATATGTACTAGATGATTTACCTTTCATTGAGGGGGAAAAAAAGCTATATATTTATACCTCAGAATTGCCTGTATCTTACCTTATCTAAACCATATCTAATTCTTCAACTGCAAGTAAACCAAATCCTTTAAATTTAAAAGCCAGTCCTAATTGTTGACTGAGTAACCAGTTTAATCAGGCTATTTGGTCAAGTTAACCAGATGATGAAACACTGTTCCTACAAAGTCTCACTAATAGTTTCAACACAGAGACTTACAATTTATTGAGACAAGCAAATACCTGAATGAGAATAAAACTATGTATGTGAGCAGTACATGTTTTTCAAGTAAAAACATTTAAATTGCTTATTTGTTAATTTATTGTACATACCAGGTTTTAAAGCAAGAACCATTTTATAAAAGCAGAGATTACTTCCCCTTGCTTACAAGTTAACACAGGCAGGCAGTTTCAAATATTAGTCCTAGGGACTCAATGCTGCAATAATGTATTACAGCCAATTACAAAAGTAATTAGACGGGTTCCCTCCTTCTGGTTTTTATGCAGTGAATGGTAAGCACTGTGGGTAAGCAGTGACAAAATGAAGTCAGAGGAACCAGCATTCCCATCCCCACTGTTCAATTACACAGCAGGTAAGCACAGGAAAGGAATTCCATGGCACCTGGTTAATAATGAATATATGTTGGCCATATGACTTTTTACCATAACAGTGTTTTATTTATCTTTTCAGTACCTGTTCTGTTAAAGACAGACAGATGAAAATACCATTAATATCCCCCAAATTAACCTAGGAAACAGAATACAAAGTCAGCACATTGGCTAACCCCAAGATCCATGCCAAAGACACCATCTGGTTAAGGGTCACTAGCATTTGGGTCTACCAGGTGTTTTGGTCAGTGAATCAAATTCCAAAAATACCAGAAAGTTGAGGAAAGAAATAACTTTTAATTTAACACAAAACAGCTAAAATAACAGTAAAACAGTACCCATTCTCCTATAGTTCTCTCATGGAAACTCCTTGCAACACTGGTATATTTTAACAAGGAACACAGTCTGTACCAAGGGTTACTGCAAAAGAAACCAGCTCTGACTTCAAACATACCTTGCCTTGGAAATTCATCCGACTCCCTGTGAACCAGGTCAGAAACTCGATTTCCATAGTGCATCCTGGTGTCATGATCATAGGCCTTCAGGGTCTCACTTGAGCTGTAAGACTTCTGTGTTGGCACCCTGCAGTCCTCGCTGTCCAGGGAGGAGCTGGTATAGCGGCACTCCTTCCCGCACCGGCCCCGCGTCAGGGAGCGGTGCCTCCTGTCCTTTATATCCATTGGGAGGACCCAGGTAGGGTGCTTGCAGGAAAGCCACTCTTAGATTTGGGGTCAGTCACCTGAAAACATGAAAGGATAACAAAAACAGTGAGCAATGCTGCCACCATGGTTTGTTTGCTTCTACTATTCCTGACTTATCCTTGAATAGCGTGGCACAGAACGAGAAGAAAGGGAAGACCCACATAATGCATCCTTAGAAATTGAAATAAATGACCTAAATGGGTGGGAAGGGAAAAAGTGAAATAGTGTAAGGGAATTGTATTCTATCTAAATTATCATCTCACTGAAGAGTTTAAAAAATAATGCTAAAACAAAACCACTGTCATCTCTTGATTTCTGAACGAGCCCTGGTAACGACACTGAACTGACAGAATTATATTTGTCCCTGTTATGCAACAGTATAAAGACAAGCAGACTCAAACCAGCCTTAATTATTTCTGTTGTTCCTGCAGGAGGGCTTGCAATTAAGACTGAAGCATGCTAGAGAGTTGCATACAGGAGATTATTTCTATTCATCCTTAATGTATTATAAAGCTGTACAGTATCCTTTAACAATGCATTCACAAGCAGCAGCAACTAATTTTACTGCCTCTGGTTAACATAATCCAAAGTCCTGTTCTCAAGAAAAGGTTGGACTGGGTATCTCCAGAGGTCCTTTCCAGCCTTGACATTTCTGCATAGTTATGATTCTCTGAACGTGCTTTGGGAATTGGTAGCTCCAGTGCAACACAGAAATTACTAGATGTGGTTCTTCACAACCCCTCAAGATGACCACTTTATCCATTTCAGCAGTTGGAGTTCTTAAAAATTGCCTACATCTCTTCTTGCTCACTGGACCAGAAAGAGAGATAGTTTCTTACAGTTTACTTAATTAGGACACCCTTACTGTCGATACAGACTTTAATATATTCATAGTTAGCATGCATGAACTGCAAAATGAAAGATACTGCAGAACACAAGAAATACAGTAAGCACAAGCACCCTAACCACTGGGGTGCTAATTATTTTGAGCTGGCATCAGTATGGATGTCTTCCTCTCATGGCACACCATGCCCAGGTCTGTGCTAGTCCCGAGAAATCCTCATGACAGAACTTCTTGCTGGAAATGAAATCTTCCCACATAAAAAAATACTCAGATCTGCTAACAAGCAAAAATTGGAACAAAATCTCTTGTATTTCTATATGTGACTAAGGATGTGGCAAATTTAGCTGGGATAGCTGAAGACCTTCTCCTTGCCCCTCACCTCCTCCCAGTCCAGGTTTCTACTCAAAGCACACCCAGCAGAACGAGCCCGGGTCCTGCACACCAGCTACACCCAGGCCAGAAGCTTTACTTAAACCACCAAAGCTCTTCAGCAATGCAATACCTTCTGTCACCTCTGCCACCAAAGGGACAAACCCCAGCCAAAGCTGCTAAGATGTGTGGAAGGAGCCATGGCTTTCATTGTGGCAGCTCTTGGCATCTGCAGAAGAAGAGGTCCTAACCCTGGCATAAGTATTGGCTGAATTGTCGCTTTTTGGCTGGAATGGATTATGGCCCTCAGAGAGAAAAAATGTACTTGGCCATAGGAGCTACTGACCCAGAGAAAAGGTTCCTTGGTTTCATTCAAATTCTGACATTTAGACTTGTGGGGGTTTTTTTGTTTGTTTGGGGGTTTTTTTGATTGCTTTTTTTTTCCTTTTTTTCCTCTATTTTGAAGAGGAAACAGGTAACCACAAGAAACAGCTGCTTTAAGCCACCCACAGCCACTCTGCAGTCTGTGAGCAATAAGAAGTGTAAACACTCACTTTTTTTCCTCCTTTTTCACTTATTTTTAACATTTCAGAGAGGGGAAAAAAAAAAGTCACAAAACAAAACACACAGAAAAGCCTAAACAAAATCAGACACATTCGACACCTAAAACTGTCAGGGTCAGTTTTACAATTTCAGATTAAAGAGAAAGGGAGGCTCAAGAGACACTCCTGTTTCTCACTTCTCTGAACATCTAGTGGCTAAGCTGACTCCTCTAGATCTGAATTGTTCAGTTCAATTCTTTGGTCCTGTAATATTTATTAAACTGTAAAGCATATTAACTGCAAAGCAGATTAAACATGGGTGGCACAAACACTGGCTTGAGTCTGAGGAGATATATGATCATTTAGATTAGCAATGCCTGGCTCTTTGATCCCAGTTCAATACTCCCTCATCAAATTCAGATATCAATTTACGACAATTACAAATAGAAACAGATAAATACAGCACAACATTGAGTACAAACTGCCAATTATTCTCTGGATGTCTTCATGCTACCACTGAATACAAAAGACTGTTGTTTCATATGAATTCCATATTGTCTGCCAGTTCAGACAAACAAACAGCTCTTTGTTTTTATGACTGCTAAACTTCAAGCTTTCTGGCCTGATTTCTATTGTCTCTGAAAGAACATTTAAATCCATGTTCCTATAGTTAAAAGGAGGATTTACTATGACTGAGATAAAACTTCTGAGTATTTCCAGGATATGATCTCATTAAAGCATCTTGTCAGGGAAACCAGAGTGTTTGAAATTGTTCCCTCAATAAACATTCATTTGTAGAGTTTTGTGCAATTACCCTACAAACACAAAACTAAAAGGCACTGGTAAGACAATGCCCTGCTGAAGATCACACCAGGAAATACTCCTCAGTCCCCCACATGTGCAGAAGGTGAGGTGCAGTGACTGTACTGTGGCTACCACAGCGAGTCTCACAGCTTAACACAGGAAAATAAATGTAGAAATATGATAAATATGTCCCAAGAGTTTTACTTTGACCTTTCCTATGGAAAATTCTAATACAAGAATCAGGCATTGTATAATTTGGTGAATAACTTGATTTTTATAATACCAGACCATTAAAAATTTATTCAACTTTACTAAACTTTAGGCGATTTAAAAATACTATAATTAAATGGGAAAACTTGGATTTTTATTCAATGACATTTATATTTATTACAGCAGTACTATTTTTTTTTCTGAATTTTTTATTACTTGAGGACAAATCCCAAGCATCAGAGACTAAATATATCTAACTAAATACAACAAAACATTCTCTTTCTTCTCTCCTCTTCACCTGTGCTTTGGGGATTTCTATGAATTCAAAACAGTCAGGCAAAAAGCAGTTCCCACAGCATCATCCACAAACCATTCTCAAAATTCAGACAACATACATGGCTTAAAACATGAAGAAGTGAAATTGTAACACGCTCCATGAAAGCATGCTCCACTTTTTTTTTTTTTTTTAATACTTATTTTTCACAGATGAAATACTGATTCAATTCAGGGCCAATCACCTTCCCTGTTAGACAGTGAAATCTTTGTGTGATGTATTCCTGGAAAGGTGAGGTGTGATGGCTTTGGTTAAACAAGAATAATACTGAGATTCAAGTGGAGTTTAGAACTCCTGATACTCTTTGAGTTGCCTGTCTCAAGAGCTCTCTGTGAATGGTTTATTTTCAGTAATTGACCTAAATAGCAACTGATATAATAATTTCTTTTGTTTCAAAGGATTTAACTAATACTGCTCATTCTGACCCACTTACACTACAGAGCAGTACAACCACTGACTTCAACTGTTTTCCTCATCTCCCTTTGGTGTCATTATCTCTGAAGCACTAATGGGAGCTTGAACTTTCTGAGCGAGGTATTTATTGAGAAAATATTTATTGGTGACTCATAATAGCCTGCTAAAGGGTTGGTCAAGTTTCACAGGAGTGTAGTCTCAGCTGATTTGGGCTTTCCACTGACAGTCAACCTAAAGCAATAAATCCCAGAATCGACTGGGTTGGAAGAGACCTCTGAGATCACCAACTCCAACCCTTGATCCAACAGCACTGTGAGTACCAGACCATGACACTGATGCCACATCCAGTCTCATCTTAAAAACCTCCAGGGATGGTGAATCCACCCCCTCTCTGGGCAGGCCATTCCAATGTCTGATCTCACTCTCTGTAAAGAATTTCTTTCTAATATCCAACCTAAACCTCCCCTGGCAGAGCTCAAGCCCTGCTCCCTTGTCCTATTACTGGTTGTCTGGGAGAAGAGACCAACCCCACCTGGGTACAACCCTCCTGTCAGAGGGCTGTAGAGAGCGAGGAGGTCACCCCTGAGCCTCCTGTGCTCCAGGCTAAATACCCCCAGCTCCCTCAGCCTCTCCTCACAGCACTTGTGCTCAAGTCCCTTTATCAGCCTCGTTGCTCTTCTCTGGACCTGGCACATGTTGTATTTGCTGGTGATGTTCAGAGATCCCACGTGCCACAAGTTACATGTGTCCAATACACTCCAATTCAGGATTCACCTGGTATAACATTTATTGTGCTTTTATGAAGACTATTTACCTGGACACAACTACAACAGTGGCAACGACAGCTTAATGTGGGGTGTTCCAAGGGCAGGAAAACACTGTGACTACAGGGAGAAGAGAGGCAAGTGAGGGGGGAGGAAAGGAGGAGAAGAGAAGAAAACACTGAGGGGCTGAGAAACGAAAACCAGTTTTTCTTTAGGGGGTTTAAGAAAATTGACCACTTCTTGTGTTAGCACAGTCAGATCAATAGGAGGTATGGAGGGAGGGCTCAAAATGAATTTTAATGGCTTAGCAAAGCTCATACCAAAACTCTGCTTAAATTTCAAGTTGATTCATACATTTATCTAACCTGAGTCAGGGCTTGTTTCCTGCATTCTCTACTGATCCTCACAGGATTACAGCACACGTGGTCAGTGGAACTGCCACTCACAGCAGGCAGAGCACAGGAATCACTTGGAAGTTCAAGGGATCACAAGGGCCTTCCCCCAAAACCACTGGAGTCCAACATGTCTATGGTGCACACAGGACTGGAACCAGCCTTTTGTGCCCTCTTCTTTTTGTTTAAAGAAGTGGTACACCACATACCAACCTGTTCATTTAAAAAAAAAAAAAAGTCTCTTAAAAGCCTCTACTCCTTTGAAGGAACAGCAGTCAGAAATAAGACTGTGACTTAGAGATTCATATGCCATTCATTATTTTATTCAAAGACTATCTTTGAAACAAGAAAATGCAATAATTCAGCTTTGGTGCAGTACAAATTTTCAGGTAAAAATCAAAATAGTTATTTAACTGCTGTATTTTTTGTTGATTTTAATATTAGTGGAGATGTACCTCTCTATTTCTGGGTTCCCTCCACCTTTTCTACAAAAAGACAAATAAAATGCCATTTAAGAAAGAAATACTCCTATAGTATGTACACTTCGTTGGATTAAATAATATTGATGACAGGTACACTGGCTTTGATTTGCACCAAAAGTCAAAGTATATTTAGACAGTCTGGTGTATAATGTAACCTCATTTTTCATTAATAAACTGTTCATCTGATTTTTCATATTTTTCCCCCCTCTCCAAATACTGGATTTTCCATTTAGTGTGCCACTCTGTTTACATGTTTGAAAATTGGATGTATTTAGTATGACATGGGAAATAGCTATCTCAGAACAGCTGTGATAAATGAGTCCAGTTAAGTAATAGAAGACTGAGTGCTTACAGGCATTCTGTGTTGGGTTTTACTCTACATAACACTTGGGGTTTTTTTGTTTGTTTCTTTTGGGAATTTTTCCCCCTTTTAATAAACAAAACCTATAGGAAGTATTTTCAGACTAAAAGCAGTCAAATTGGTACACACAACAAAATCAAGCACTGTACCAAATATTTATCATATTTATCTCATATATGTATTTGTTAAAGATCTAAATACACATATTTTTATTTCCAGACTATCTTCTGAGATATCTGTACTCCAGGAACCTCTCACAAATCCCAGAACTGTTTAAATCTATTATGAAAATAACATCCCATTAAGAAAATAGCATGCCATCAGGAACTGACGAAAAGCCCAGGAGCGAGGAGAGAGTCTTCTAACCCTCAGTGTCACATCATTCACTGAGCTAAAGATTAATCATATCTTGGGGTTGTGTTGGGCAGTGAGTGTTGGGGATGTGAGCCCGTGATCTCACAATCCCAGCTGACACAGAGGACAAAGGGAGAGTTACTTTCTTAGGGGTACTTTGTCAGCTGAAAAAGCAGAGAGAAATTCAGACAAAGTCATCAATGTTGTCCTGGTTGATGAACCTCACAAGCTGGAGATCGGCACAGAGTTGGAAACTGTGCCAGGAGAATCTCCCTATCAGCTGAGCATCTGAGAGGTTTCCAGCCCTGGGACAGTGTGCCACACATGAACCAAACAAGTCTTCACGGTCACCTGCTCAGAACTGAGCGTTTTTCCCACCTGAGAGCATGAGGAACATCAGGCTTCACAAACATGTGACAGGCTCCAGAGCAGGAAGGAAATTATTTGCCTTTAAATCAAAACCAATGGAGTGCTTTGCTCACTCCACACAGTAAATGTAATTGTTTTTCTTAAGAAGTTAAATTCACCAGAATAGTATTTGGACCATACACAAATCAAGAGCTGATATCAAGAGGTCACCACCTACCACGTGGACTGCCATCTCAGCCACCAGAAGCAGGTGGTGACACAGTGACTCTCAAGGGTGGCCGTGCTTTGGAACAGCTCATGTTTCAGAGAAGGGTTTACAGACCTTGCAAAGCAGCACCAAGCAGAGCAGTGGGGGCTTTACAAATGAGGTTGAAGTGACACCTTTTCTTCTGAGGCACACAGAGGCAGAAGGAGTGAAAGAATTTGAAGACCAAGAAAAGAAAGTGACAGAATAAAAATCTTTGTGCTGTTTTTCAAGCAAGTCAAGTTGCCCAGCTTTTCCTGCTGGAGAGCATTCTTCCTTCTTTTTGGAACAAGGCATTAACATTTCCCCCATTCAGCAAAAGGAAAAAAAAAAAAAGAACAAGTCACCACAGAACAAGACAAGGTCTCAATTAATATGATTGCTTAAAATTAGTATAGCTGAACAAGTTCACAAAATGGATTTAAAGATCAAATACAAACCAGCCACTTCAAAAGACTAAGTTTGCTAGAAATAATTGCCTAAAGAACATGATTACTTTTCTATTGCCTAGAAAGAATAAACAATAATATTATCTACTGCTAAAAAGCAGTTAATGAGGAAAGGTAGAATAATCCATCATTGTATAATTAAGACAATGCAGTTAAGCATGCTTTAACGATTCTGTATAATAGCTTCCTATCACTAGAGAATTCTTTTGAAACAGGAAATAATTGTCTAAATAATTTTTGATTAAGTCCTTGATCAAACTGATCAACATTTAGGGAAGTGAGATAGATCTAAATGCCCACAAAAGGAGTGACAACTTGCTTTATTTAGCTGACCATTGGTGATGCACCTTTCTCATTCAAATCCTGGGCTAGAATGCTGTCTTTAATTAAGCTAATGGGATTTTTAACCTTACTAGCAACGGAGTCAAGACATCAAGCTGGTTGGAGCACAAATTGTGTTGCAGCCATTCCCCCTTCTCTTTTGCTCTCACCAACACTTGGTTCATTTAATTATTCACCAGAATTTTCCAGTGTTCTGTCCTCTTGTCGGGCTCCTTTGTCTCTTCATTTTCTTAAAACCTTATTGATGCCCATGGTTTCACTTAAGGATCTGAATGCTGCTCGTTCCCACAAGCCTTTTTCCAGACCCAGGCTAGTCCACCAGCTGTCTCTGGGAGCTGCTGGGCACGGTGGTGCCACATTACACTCCAGGGTTTGGATTTTAAATATAGGACTGTGCTATCAAGCTGGAGAAATCTGACATCACAGGACTTGTACTTCTCTTGCATCCAAGCAGGTCCAATGCCAAGAATTTTAAGACAGTTCCTTCCTAATTCTTTCCCACTTCCTTATGTTAAAGCATTCTGCAATTCTACACCCATTGGGCACCTTCTTTCCTGCTGGCAACTGCAAAAGCTGTACCAGTGGGTGAAAGATCAGCCAAAAGAAAAGCCCTCAGAATGCACATTTCACTTCTTGTTTACTTTTAACAGATGAATACTCTGTTAAGTGGGATCTTTTCCAGAATCTGAGATGCAGCAAAGCTCCTGTGCACATCCCATCAGAGGATGTTACTACAAGATGATCACATTGCTGAAGAAGTTTCAAAGCTATTTTCAAGCCTCTACAAGACTGTTCTCAGAACTCATCAAATGTAGTAATCATGCAAGCAGTTATGGGTTTAGGTACTTCACTTATCACTTCAGTTGAGAACACCACCTGCTTTTGACTCTACACTTACATCATTCTCTCTCATTCTGTCCAAGAAACACTCCCTTTTTCTTTCTTTAAAGCTTCCACTGAACATCTCCTACCTCAATTTGATACCAACAATTTTCATATGCTTATTAACAAGATGCCTTAAAGGCTTTCTCCCACTAGCAGTGTTAACCTATGAACATATTCTTTGAAGAAGGCTTTTATAGAAACTATTTTTAAGGCTGTTGTAAACTTCGGATAAGAAAATTCAACAATATTTTCAAATGTCTAATAACACAATGGCAATAAAGCTATTCCAAATTAAACAAGTGAACAACCCACTCAGCTAAGGTCTGATATTCCACTCTATCAGAGAAAAGGGAAAAAAAATTAAAAAACAAAAAATTAAAAAAAAACTAAAGAAAACAAAAAGGGGGAAAAAGGAAAGTCTGTTTCCTTTTTTTTTTGTTTTCCTTTTAAAGTTTACCTTTAGTTTGTGTAAACTGGTAGCCTTTGTCCTTGGGAGTTCTCTGCCTTGGTAAACACACAGATTTTATCAGAAGTAACAGCTTCCTAAAGTGATTCTTTGTTTTAAAGGTTCAAGGTAAGCTAAGAAAGAGTGAAAAGAAAAAAGAAATAGGAATGGAAGACAATGGAACAACATGATAAAACACACAAAATGGATGACATTATAACTCAACAGCTTCCATACAGGTATTTTCTGAAGCATTTTCAAGTCCAACCAGCAATGAAACTCTGCACATCAAAGTACGAAGGCCACACTAAGTTTCTCAGGTAAAAAGTGTCATTCCATCTCCTAGTGAAGGGAAATGACTTTCTTTATAAGGAGCAATTAAACCTCATAATAATGGATTTAAAGGAATACAACTATTTTTAAAAGACTACCAACTGTAACTCAAGATCTCTGAAGTGAATGTCCATGCCCACACATCAGGGGGTTGGTGGGGACAAAACTGAGGCCCTGTCACCCTGAAAGCTGGTTCACCCAAACCTGCAGTGCAAGGTTTGCTGGTATGTTATCACAGCACAAAAGGACAGAAAGGTTACCTTAACTAAAGGAAAACTTCTGAATAATTTAAGTCAAGAAAAATACACTTTTGGGAAATCAGCCAGTCCAAGATCACAAAGCAGCAGATATCTCCTACTATTGTACAATCATTGTGCAGATATCACCACATCCTCTGTTCCATCTCCAAATCCCAAAGGAAACGCTACATGCTTCAGCAGACACGGTCTCTACCTCATCATTCAGGGCAGAACATGTAATCTAACACTGTCACACTGCAATGTCCTTCTGCAGAACTCTTGGATAGGACCATCATTTTGCTTCCTTTACCCTGGCTGTGCCTCCAGAGAAAGCCTGGCATTTGCTGGTGGATAAGAGGTTTCCTCTGTGTCACTCTGTCACTGGCTGAGTCGCCAGGAAAAAGCCCATCCTGGCTCCTCGGTTGCCACACTTCCCAACCCACTATGGGATCTTCATCCAACACCCAGCAGGAGGAGCCTGAAGGCACCTGGAGACAGTAAGGGCTTAAGCTGCACCAGCAGAGCACATGGGAGCAGCTACTGCATGAGAAGCACACCAGCCCTCTCCTATTCACCATGTGTGGCAGGGCATTACAAAGCAGGAGTCCTGAGGAAGTAACAAGTTAAAAAACACTCTTAAAGCTCCAAGGAATTTTTACCAAATCAACTTGGTCCTTTTTTCCTTTGCCCTTTCACAGACTGAACAACCACCAAGCTGCAATGTCTGATTTCTCCTGGAGACTAAGCTCGCTGCATTAAAACAGCCCCCACAATTTTGCCATCTGGTGCCTGGATTGCCACACACCCCGCACAGAGATCCCTGCATTCCTCCACTGCCACACTCCAACTTCTCAGGAAAAAGCCCCAGCACTCTGGGAAAAGGACACAGAACAAACCTAAGGGAGCCTGGCAAGCGAGATTGGAAGCAAATTGAAAGCAAACATTGTTTCACCTGCCACATTCGGCTGTATCACTGAGTCTCCCAAAATAAAATGTATCACTTCAATGAAGACACTTGATTTAACCTAAGTATTTGCTGTATCTGTACACCAGTACAGACTCCCTGATCTACATCCACAGTATATGGAATTCATAGTGGTTTAAAATTGCTTATTCTCCAAGGACATTGGAATTGATCAAGTTTATAGTTTCTTTTTTTCAAAACAGAAAATTAACTGGGGGCCCGAAACTTGACTCTTTTTCTGAGGACTAGATATTATGCGCAGAAACAAAAATAACAGTTTAACAAAAATCACATTCTGAAACCAGAATTGTCTACAGTTTAACCAACTTGTTAAAAGTTAAACACAAGTCTTAAAATGCTCTCCTTGTTCCAATGCTGTATTACCTCCCCAGGTCACCCATTTCTTAATATCATTACTTTTAGCAGTACTTTACAGACAGGAACAATATTGCATCAAGTTCTTCCACAAAATGAGAAAGATGTTCATGAATTGGAGCAAGTCCAGGGAAGGATGCCAGTGTCTCAAGGGACTGGAGGATGTGATCCATGTGGAGAGACGAAGGAATTGAGTTGGCTTAACCTGCCAGAGGGATGGCCAGAAGTGACCTTGCTGTTCCTGAGAAGCTGTGGAGGAAGTGCCAGAGTCTTCACTGAGAAGAACCAGAGGGGAGTGAGAAATCACAGGTGCAAATTGAAGTACAGGAACTTCTGAACAGAAATAAAGTGGGCAAAAAACACTATGGGGACAAACATGCACTGGACTGGGTGCTGCAGGGGCTGGGGCATTTTAGCCCTTTTCAAGACTCAGCTCCTTAGCAACCCAGACTCAGTTCAGCACTGAAGCCTGGATTAGGGGAGCTCCAGAGGCCCTTTCCAGCCTCACTGCTCTGTGACTGTGATATTCCTAATTTAGAAAAAGTTCTATAGGAATAAAAAAGGTTTTAAGGGGAAAAAAAAAACCACAAAAAAACCCCAACCAACCAACCAAACAAAAAAAAAACCCAACAACAACAAAAAAAAAAAACAACACCAAACCAACCAATCAAAACCAACTTCAAAAAAACCCAAACAAAAAAACCCAACAAACAAACCGAGACAACTATCTATTTCAGAAACACCCCTGTAAAGTGGCCACGACACAGCTTTGTAAGCTGAGCACACAGGCTTAAAAAGTCAGAGGTTTTTAAAGTAAAGAAAGTCATGTAAGCTTGCAGGTTTAGAGCTGAGTTCAACGCTTGAACAGCACAATAAGGCAGAGGCTACACTAGGTCTGCAAAGTACCAGCAAACATCTCTGCTGTGGGGTCCCTGCTCCAGTCACATTGACAACACAGCTGAAATGCAATGCCAGAGAAAAATAAATGAATGAATGGGATTTGTTGCTTCTTCAGTCTCACAGTCCAGACCATCTGAAGGAACAGCAAATGCCTGAAATACAGTTTGAGAGTGAAGGAACTCTACTGGAGCTAAAAGCACAGTTTAACAAAAGTAAGAAGCACGAGCTCTGTCACAATTCCCAAGACACTACTGCAAGCTCATACATTTCCAAACATGTCACTTGACAGTGTTGACTTTGAAACAGTCCCTTAAAAATGTGAAAACAAACCCAAAGGAAAACAACTCTGCCATATGTTGCAATGACACTACCATAAACCTAAAGAAAACAACACATGAGAAGGAACTGTAACCTCTCACACCCACCCCTCCACCAGTCACAGCCACATTCCCATGCCCTGTAAACCAATACAAAGCCATTGTGTGTGCAAAAAGATTCTGGCTTTGGTTTGGCAGCCCAGCAAGCATGGAATTCATCTAGGCCTATCCTACAGGTATGTGGCCAATGACCAACTTGAGCTCTGTGTGTGTGAGACTCAGACAAATGGCACATTGTTCTGTCTGAAAATCTACAGATGGTCATAGAACAGAAATAAAATAACCAAAATTGAAGTCATTATAGTGACTTCCCAAGCAAACCCTTCCATTTCCATACTCCATTGCGGAATATGGCAGAGACAATAAGCACAAACAACTCCACAGAAGTCAGCCAGCACGGGCTAAAATCAGCCAGCCTTTTGACTCAGCTGAACTGGTGAGGACAGCTTTCTGCTGCATTTAATTCAAAGCAGGGGCCATTTTCTGTGTGGAGAACACAACCTGCTAGCGCTGGGTGAAGAGACACAACAGTCAGACAGCAGAAACTATGAACGAAAGAATACTTATAACCATTGCATGAACTGATAGTTTTTGAGATGAGCAGAGTCAGTAAAGTGTCCTAACTAACCATCTTCTTTGTAACCTCCTTCTCTGTGTCTCAGGTGAGCTCCCATTCATGGTGACAGGTCCAGAATTCCTATGTCCTTGAACTGCTGCCCAGGCACACACCTGCCTCAGTCACACAAGCATCTCACCCCCTGGACAAAGACTGCTCTAAGGAACATCCTACTGCCCCCCTTCCACTGATGCTCCATCCTTTAAGGAGCTTCTCCTCATCTCAAAGAAAAGCCCTGCAAGCCCTTTTTTTAATAAATGAAGTTACTGAGGCAGAGAAGAGCAAAGTGCAGAGCAGCCCTGCTATTTAAAACCTCCCTTGGCTGCAGTAGGTCATTCTGCCTTACAGAGAGTCTCCTATATCTGTACCTCTTAGAGCAGGAAGGAAAGTGGAAACAAATACTATAAATGCTTTATTATCCTGAACTGAAATCAATAAACTATGAACAGTTGTAACTTAATTTACTAGCAAGCACAACTGAAAAGATATCTGACAAAGCTTTTCATATACATTAAGAGCCATCAGGTTGTAATTTTAGGTCAATATCAAGACAAGCAATGACCCATAGTAAAATGATTCATATGCCATTACCAGTTTACTCAGTTGCCCAAATTATCTCAGTAAATTCTAACTTGCATGAATAAATGATTTAAAAAGGCAAAAAGTAAAGGAGAGAAAAGAAATCCTTTTCTTGGTGCCACTGTCAGCGTTATGCAAATGTTGCTCTTCAAAAGAAGGTCTGCACAAACAGTGGTGGAAACTGTGACTGTGAGCTCCCTGTGTGGACAGAGGAGGTGGTGGTACCTCAGAATTAAAGAGCTGCTGACAAACCTTAGACCTGTTATACTTCTCAGAAACAGAGACTCCTATCCAAAAGAGAGTAGAATTCAAAAGTGTATATTGGAGTACTTAGTCAGTGGCAGAGCCAAAGACATTTCAAATGACATCTGTTATGGCACTACCATAAGATTTCACACAGAACAGCAATCATTGACTCTGGACAACTCCAGTTCTGCCTTTTCAACAGCACAGAATAACAGGGGACACGCAGGACTGTATCTGACCACAGTGCATTTGGCAACAAGAAAGAATCCCTCCTTTATTAGTGATCCATTCCAGAAAGCAGCTCCCTGCACCACATGGTCAGCTTCCTATAGACAAGAGCTCTGTGCTTATACAAGCAAATAGAATTTAAACCAAAAANAAAAAAAATTAAACAAAAAAAAAAAAAAAAAAAAAAAAAAGAAGTATTTGTTCAATTAGACTGGGGAAAAAAACAAAGCAAAGCAAAACAACACACACCAAACAGTCTGTGTAAATCACCAGACTGGGTTTCAATTCTAACAACATTAAAGATACATGATCATTATTTTGTATTTCAGCTTCCATAAGAGCAAAGGGTTTCCATTTATATCACTCTGCTGCCCCATTTCATGCCCATTTCCTGAGGAAGGCTAAAGACACAACACCCCCCAGACTGAGTAGGCATGCCAAAGTTAACAGCTGAGAGCAGAAGCAACACAAATCAAGCTTCAGCAATTCAACAAGAGAGTCCAACTTTACAATTTTGATTGAAAGGTAAGTTTTAGTTAAGATCTGGTATACATATACAACCTACGGATTCCCTTGCTTCAATTTTTGCTTTGGGTATTTCTTTAAATAAACAAAAATGCTGTTTATTTATTCTGGTTATAAGTCCCTTTTCTCCTTCTCATAAAAATATTGGCAAGGACAAAGCAGTTTGCAGGAACATTTTTGTTACTTTCAAATATTTTATTAACTATTTAGTCTTATTTTTCAACTTCTGGTCAACTTTCAACTCCAATCTTCACTTTGTTTTTCAAGTAGTGTAACAGCATGGTCACAAACTAAAATAATAAAATGGAAAAAAAAATAAATTAAAAAGCACCAGGAAAAGAAATACAATTCCTTAGGGACATAATGCAGACTGGTCTTATCTCTGCAATTTGGAACTGATGGTTACATTTATATATTACAAGATATACAGAGGAGAGATTCTGCAACACACAAACCCCAATGCCTGAGACTTGGGCAACCCCTCAAATAAAGGTTACCTGCAGTAACCTAAATTGCAACTGGAGTGATGGAAGTAGTGAGAAAGAGAAGAAAAAGTAGAAAAGAGTGATGCTTAAGCATCAAATAAACTAGTTATCTTATTTCCTATAAATATCTTTGAGGGATCCTATATACTCACATAATATCCTGACGGAATCCTCAGTTTTCCAGTTGAATTGGCTTAAATTTTCACACCTACTATCAGTTCTGAAAGTGGTTTAGAAATTCCAGCCTGAATAAGTAATGTTTCTCCTCTGTCTTGCACAGAGGTGAAAAATGATATATACTGGACTTTTTAAAAGTCATACATCTGAAATTGTTTTATATTCAGTGTATATATATATTTATATATATAAAAACACACGAAACACATGAGCTACTGGAATATTTTCCAATAATTAACACAACGGAATTAGGAAATGTCCCATTTAGAAAGTGAGTTTTGAGTGATAAGGAGGAGATAAAAACAGGTCCATAGTGCCATGCTTCCACTCAACCTGCACTAATGTTAGTTCTGATACAGTGCAAGGGCATCACCACACAGATGGTCAGATCAGGCCTTCAAATGTGCAGGACTTAAATTCTAATTCAAGGTGAAATTGTGATATATCAGTCAATTAGATTTTTTTTAAATGAAGAATCAGAATGCTTTTAAAAGTTATTTCTTTATATAGAGAGACTTGTCCATACTTTCTATGAATTCCAGAAATGAGATAAGTCAAAGTCTTCTTATCTATGTAGACACAGGTCAATCCTCACTTTGCCAAAGATCATCATTTATCAGAAGGACCAAACACGTTTCCTTACAATTCCCACCAAGAACTAACTATGGAAAAGCAAGGTGCCATACCATGAAAGCCATTAAAAATTTCCACTAAAATAAGCACATATTACTTTACAATGGCTCTGTGTTTAAGCTCCACAGTTAAACCAAACCTCTCTGACTGACCTTTGATCCTGGTACAGTAAGAACAGGCCCAGTAGCAACAGTGGAAAAGCATTTGGGGCAGCAGAACTTTGCTCTGGCTCTGCTTGTGTAACAGAACAAATAACACAATGTGCCCAAAACAGATGCAATGGCCAACCAGGTACTACATTTGTAATGTAACAGGTAAAACTAGAATATTTAAATAAATAAGTAAATAATAATCCAATAAGGGTCAGAGTGTGGTGCACAATTTACAGCAGTGCACTGACAATACTGTAAAATTTTCTTTTTCTCTGTTTGTAATCACAACTTCATTAGCATTCTTTGGGTTTCAGCCACTTGATTTTGACCCACTTTTGCATCTCAGCTTTTACAAGTTTCTTGATTTTGTCTGTTCCCCAAATCCATCTGTACTTCTGGAAATCATACTACTTAATTCTCTGGGTTTCATAAGTTCTAGGTGGAGTCGCATTTGAGACAATCTACAATTCTCTTTATAAATGAATCCAGCACAGGGCAACAGCACAGACTCTCAGAATTCAGCTATTCCTCATGAGCATTTCCAAAATTACTGAAAATTAATGAGTTTCCACCGTGTGTATTTATATGCAACTCTTTGAAGTAATCATTACTAGCCAGGAAAAGCCAGTTGAAGAAATGGGTTCATAAAAGAAAGATAACTAATGCCCTATTCCTGTACCTGCTGTACCATTGAACAACACTTGGAACTGCAGTCCTGGATCCAAAAATGCACTAATAGAGCAAATTCCATGTCCAGCAATTAATGTTGACCAAAATTATGAATTTTTAAGTATGCTGAACATGCCTTAAAAAGTGAAGTCTAAAGACATTTTCTTCCCTGGAAGGCAATTTTTTTCTACCAAGCCTCAATTCCCTTTTGTCCCAAAATAAATAAGATTTCACACACAATTGAGTTTATCTGCCTCAAATCGATTAAAACATTAAAATCAATCTTAAAAAAAAGTATAGTTAACCAACCTGATTATTATTGCAAGTCTTGGAGGAACACAGATGTGCTGAATATGAAATTCACTGGTTGGAAGGTACTTTGGAAGGTACTGGGCATTATGGGGATGTTTTCAAAACGTGCAGTCACACTCACAAAGTATTCAGGTGCTTTATTCAGTCTGAAAGGAAGGGTTTTGGTTTTTTTTCCACAGCATTAGTTTTATAATCAGTCTTTTAAAGCAAATTTCAAAGAATGTATAGTTCACTATGTAAAACCGAATTCACTTATAATGAATTTGACAGAGCTAATGCCTAATTGTTTCTAAGGAGTCTACAAATGAAAATATTTCTTTTCTTATTCAACAAACATTTAACTGAAATTATATTTTGCTTTGTTTTCACACTAAGGATTGAATTTGACACATAACAGAAAAACAGCCTGGGATGGTTAATGTGATTCTAATTATAGTACAATTTCCCTCGTTTTATATTGGAAAGAGCAAGACCTAAATTTTGGAATAGAACGCTAATGCTGTGGAAGGGTCTTTCTTCCAACAAATTCTGTTTCACGATCCAAGCAACTCAAAGAATTACTGACCAGTAAGTTCACACCAGTAGCATGAAAGTTCGAACTCAAATATGGACACAACATCCCCGGCACAGCTGTTTTCACCTCTGAGAAACGTTAATGAGGAGGCAAAAGTTACTGTTTTCTTTCCAAATGTTTTAAATCTTCTATCAGATACCAGAGCTACTTTCTGTTTAACAGTTCAAGGTTAATAAAAACTGCAAATAGTGTCATAATCTACTGTGTAGATCTTCAGAATCAGCTTTATCTTCTTCACACAAAGATAATGATGATTATCAACTCTGCAGCTCCTACAAATCACTTCACCTCCACTGAGTTGATGGAGATATGTTGATTCGCATCAGAGAATTCTCTCAGTTTCTGCCCCAGGCAGGGGTAACAGCATCATTTTCACAGCTCATTCTCAGTGAAAACACAAACTTGCCTGCCAGTAAAAGTTTTGGTTTCTGTCAAAAATATGTCCGCATTAAAATGCAAATACATAAGTTAAAATTTCAGTCAAACTCAGGACACACTACATGTCACTTGATTTTAAATGTCTGAGCAACAGGGACCAATAAAATCTGAGTCACTGAACACACATGCCACTGTCTCAACCTCTGCAAAGTCAGCTGCATGCACATTTTAAAATCTAAAAAGTCAATTATTCTTTGCTTCACATATTAATCTAAGAAAAAAAACTTCTCAGGAAAGAGATCTGTAACACATCCCAGTCTAAACTCCATAAAAGCCCCCTCCAACTCTTAAATTTCAAATAAAACACAGCAAACCAGTGCTGAGACCCCACACTGGCCATGGCAAGGTCCCTCTCCAGGACCCTTCTAGAGCACAACCAACTGAGATGTCAGCTGAGGGCAGCTGGGACCTGAACCTGCAGTTCTCATACACAGGGGCTCCCAGCATGTGCTGCTTCCCTCTAAGCACCTGAGGACAGGAGGACATTGGACAACTGGCCCATCCCACCCAGCATCTCCTTTGTGACAGCAGCAACAAGCAGAAACCCAGGGAAATAGAAGCAGGGAAGATGCAGGTCTCATAGGTCCAAAACTCAAGTCGTTTTAGCTCGGCTTTACTCAAACTGCTGTGCAGAAACTCAAGCTGAAAGAACTTTTCAGAATCTTCTGAAGCCAACGTTGACATGTTGCAGTGGAGGCTCACAAGCCCAGGCTACCTGCTGGATGAAGATCCACTTTCATTTGTTCATTTGAACTCCAGCTGGAACCCATACTCATCATGTGGGGACTGAACATGCAGGAAAATGGCATGGACTTTATCTTTTTAGTAGGAAGCCTTTAAAATAAGGGAATTGAGAAATCTTACATTACTGCAGGTGTTGGGCAAGATGATCATCAGAGATCCCTTTCTACCTCAACCCCTCAGCAATTCTGTTTTTTCTGTCCCTAAAATTGTGTGTGCTTTATAAGGGCCATTATGAAGGATTTTCAGCAATTCCTTCTGTACATAGATGAAGAAGAAATGAAAAATAAGATTTAAGATTTGCACCCAAACCTACCTCATAAAACTTGAAATTAGCTGCTTTAAGGTACTTCCAAAGGGACAAGGACCAACACCCAGGCAATTTGGGGAATATCTGCATGTAAACATTGCCTTGGTTTCCTTTGAATCCAAGGTCTTGCTCCTCATTTCCCCTCACACAGGACGTACACATATATTCCAATGAAGAGCACTTCCATTTCATTAAGAAATATAAGAAGATGGGAGAATAAAATCTGCAGACAGGGTGGACTGAGGGGGAAACAAGATAGTAATTTATAACAGACTAATGCAACAGCATGTGCTGTGTTTTAAAACCTCTCATAGACCTGCAAAGGCAATTCTGGCAGAGGAGTTTTCAGAGTTACACCTGACTGAGATGGAAAGGTCTGTGTACATGAAATATTAAAAACCAACTCACTATAAATAACCTCTAACTGAAGCACAGCCCCAGTGACAACTAACTTTTTTTTCCCCCCTCTTTTTTCCTCTCATTTTTGCCCCTTGACACAGCAGTGTGAAGATGGTAAAAGAAAAGATGGAAAATATATCTATAGAATGACCTAAAATTCTCCAATTCTCATGATGTTACTGGTGAGGGAAGTGCACAAGCATGTTTGTGGCCATTACCCTCACATTCCAGTTTCTTTACTGCATCAACAAATCCAATAGACCAGAAAACAGAGCAATGTTAACTGTACTGCAATTCTACTATATAATTTGTAGTAAGATATTTGATTTTTAATACTATAAAAGACTATTTCACATCTCTCCTAAAATATTTGTAAATTATATCACAGATTAAGAGGTGGCCCTAACCATCTGAGCACCACTTGATACTTGCTTTATGTTAATAGACATTCTCTTGAGTAGCTGTGCTTGAATATGTTATAAAGAATGAAAGGAAACACCGTTTAGCAGTGTTTTTAAAACCCTGAGCAATTTCCATAATTTGTGACAGTCGGCAGATTTTGATAGTATCTCACATTGATTTTTATGTTTCAAGATGACAATCATTACACTATTATCTGCAGTTGGAGCAGTGGAACCTAACCTCCTAATTAGGATGAAAAACTGCTCCAGCTGCAACCCCAGTAACTCACAACAAGTCAATAATTTTAATAAGAATTAATTTTAAAAACTCTACAAGGTTGTATTGGAAGTTATTCTGGCATGTCTATTGATTAACACTTGGTATTACATCCTGTAGAGGACTTATTAACTACAGCATCAATCTAAATGTAATATTTTGCTATTTCTTAGAATTTTGAAAATATTTTTACTCACTATAAAGTGAAATAAAAAAGGACAAAGCCCTAACAGGTTATTAAGGTAAAGTAGCTCTAAGATGAGATGTGCTGACTTCCCACTGCACCTGGGAGCAATAGGAAGGGTTACTTCACTCTGTGCAATACTAAAATCTAAAAGGATATGGTGACTAGGAAAGCTGGCATTTCCCCTGTATGTCAGCATCAAACACTTCAACAAACCTCACAAATTTCTGCACATAAAATATCCAGTTGCTGCCACGTAGAGAATCATCTCCACCTCGATTGCTGAGACCCTGGTTACTGTGATCCCACAGATGTTTTTCCTTTTAGGATCATGTAAATCTGGGGTATATGCGCTAAAAACATGGGGAGAGTTCTTCATTTTCCAGTTTCTACTCGAATTTGAAAGAACATCCACAACTCTAAATGCAACATTTGATTTTTGAGAGCTACTAAAACACCTATTAACATGGCAACAAAGGAACGTTTATTAACGCGGCAGCTACCTTGACCAACCTGGAATCACGAATATTTGCTGCAATACAACCATATCTATCTAACAAAAAAAAGCTTTTACTAGTCCTGTTTTCATTTGCCTGAATTAAAAAGCGTTCAACGTTAATATTTACCACGTCGGGAATGTCTTTGTGTTTCAGCACAGACATTTGTCCCCGGCACCGAGGTGCGGCAGCCGGAGGGGTTGCGGGGCGAGCCCGAGGGCGATGCGGCCGCGCTGCCGGAGCCGCTCCGCGCCCGCAGCCGATGGTAGGGGGCAGTCCTGTGTCACTAAACACCGGCCACTCCTGCACCGCATCTCCTTCGCTCCGGCCACGTCTCTAAACAACCAACTCCGGCGCATGGCATAATAATTTAAACCAACAAGCGGGTCACTTTCTCCCTTTTACCTCCTGAGAACTCTACTCCTTACGCGTAAAAGGTCACCAAGTTAAATTCCAAGTCGGTAAACCTGTGTTTTAGCACGGTGGTGTCGCATGGAACAGCTCACAAGACAGGAGCCAGATTTGGTTTCCAGCCTGTTCTCTGGCACTGCACGATTTCTAACTTCTCTGTAGGTTCTCACTTTTCTCTGCAACTCAGAAACAGGATTAGCTCGTGTTTGAGGTGTGTACTTTAAAAGCCTGGTTTTAGTCTCCAGATGTATTCGATTGAAGAGCTCACTTTAATCTGATCCCTTTAAATGCTACTGCTTTAAACAAGTTCCATGTTCACCAGAGAGTAGTTGCACTTATTTGCAGCTACCACCGATAAACAAGGGTCACACGTTTTCCTACACAGAACTTCGAGAATGTGCCTCACTTAGTACAGTGTATTTCCAGAAGGAAAACTTGTTCAGTTCACAGAGTCACTTGATTTCCAATTCAAGAAAGTTTCTTTCTTAAAGTAAGGGAAGTCAGCCTACTCTAAAAGCACCACGGACAAAGTTGCTAGGGAAAGTTTCAGCACAGTGACAACTGCAGTAAATATAAAAACAAACAAATGTCAGTTTTAGTCAACTTACTCAACATTTGAGAACTGCTCAAATATTACACAGTATATGTAAATAATACAGTGAGAGTTCCTCCTCATTTAAACCCATCCAAAGGGGGATAACAGAGTAGCTCTTACTGTAATATTAATACAAGAACAGCATATTTGTTTTTAGTGCAGAGCTGTTTAGGACCTGAGAATAACTGATTATGTATGAAGAGGTATCAAACATCCCTGCCCAGATTTTACTAACTATGCACATACATTTCCTGTACTCCTTACAGAGCTAGCTGAGATTGTACATAGAGTCCCAGCTCAATTAAAATGCAGAGCAGTCAGTTAGGAGGCCTCAAAATCACAGCACTGAGGCTTGTAGATGAAAGCAGAGGACACGTGGCTGCTCTCTCACTATCCTAAAACAAGTTATCCAAAACTTCTCAAGCCCAGTTACAAACACATCTGAAGTTGTTGCTTCTGTGGGGGCCCACAAAAATATTTTTCATATCTAACTGACCTTACCATTTATTTCAAGGAGGTTGATTTAATGTTCTAGAATGCATATCACTTTGTTCCTTCTTTCCAGATTTGACCATCAGTCCACGCCTCATTATTCAAACATCCTATGTATTTGGGGGTTTTCTAATGCAGAACGTGAACACTCTGGTGTCCAGGGATATCCCAAGAATCCTCTACAATGACAGTCTGAGTATTTCAAATACATACCTGAGTTGTTTCTATTTCCACAGCAGAGTGAAGAAACCCTGGAACACAGCAAGAACTACTTATGATGACACTCCTTATCTATAACAACAATATAATCCGCAGAAATGTTAAATAATAGAGAGGGCCGTTCTATTTTGGTGTCTCTTACTAATATTTACATACAAGAATGCTAATTTCTGCAACTGTGGTTTGTCACTCAGTGACTTCAATGCCTGAATTCTTCTAAGGCACACGAAGAAAGTTACTCTGAGCAACACAAAGAGGTTTGTAAACAACTCACATCTGCTGCAGAGCTGAGTCAGCCCTGGAACGCCCGGTGTTGTGCCACCCTGCGAGTTTGAGCAACCAAACTGCAGCTGGGAACATTTTCCTCAAAAAAAACTCTTTACCTCTTATTGGTCAAATGGTAACTGTGGCCCTGCAAGGACCAAGGCTCTTCATTTCAGTCTACGTCATCTTACAAAGAAACACAACTCACCTAAGGAACACCAGACCTCCTAACTCCAATGGAAGTGAAAGCAATGCCACCTTCTTCCCTTTTCACATCTTTTCTAGACCTTTCACACTGGATCATAATCACTTATTTTTTAGCCAAAGGCTAAAGCTTTTCTGGAAATGACAGCAAGGCAATGTACTGTAGTTTTTTCCACAATGCAACAGTTTATAATTGACTGCTTCTGTAGTAATTGCTCTATTTATAGAGATCATCTGCATGAGAGAAGTGATTGACATCACCTGGTATTAATGACAGAGAGGGGGTTCATTTCACATTTATGACCTAAAGTTTCTACATAAATTATTTTCCCTTCCTGAGATGTTGATGTTCCAGTGTCTTGGAAGTATTTCTGTAAAATTAAATGCCAGCCTTATCTTTTGTACATTATCTAATAAAAATTACTACTCTTTCAAAATTAATTTTATTTTCTTTCTAGAAGAGTCTTTTTTAGACAGTTACAGTCACTCAGCAAACGAACACTTAGCAGTTTGGACCTCTGCCTTTTGAGAATCCATGTTTGTATTGCTGATTTTCCTGAAAGTATTCCAGCACAGTGTGGCTTACAAAGCCTTTAGTTTTGATGGATAAAAGCTCTGAGGTGCTATCAAGCAACAGCATTTGTATATTACAGAAAAACAAAACAAAACAAAAAAAACCCTAAAACAATTGGCAAAAAAAACTTATGGATGGAGAGAAGATCCTCATTCTCCTAAGTTTTGACTTCCCAGTGGAAGATGGAAAATGTAGCAGGAAAAAACCCACCAAGAATATATAAAATAATTATAGGCATTCTCAGGAACATGGGTTTGTCCCAAAGGAAAAGTAAAGCTGACAAAACTGACCAAAAAGTATTTCAGATCATAACTAATAATCAAATTTACCTCTCATATCATTTCATTGAGGTCAAGTGAGATGAAATTATCATTGTGCAAGAAAACAAAATATTCACAGAAGTCTTATACACTTGACTAATTCAGCTATTTATTAAAAGGATAATAAAGACTATGGCTTTTGAATTATTATGAATTTCTCCCCCCACCCCCACCCCACACTTGTGTTCTGGAACTGTAGCATATAGATATTTTCTATGTTACACAAAGACATCTCATAGGAATGACTGAAAATATTGTCTGTCCGTCATTCATTTGTTGAATTACTTTTTACGAGGTGAGAGTTTGAATATCACTACAATTAATTCCCAATACCACCTTCTTCCTAGAGCCCCAGCCTATAAATGAAAGAAAATACTCTGTTTTCATACAACACACTTGTTCTTCCACACCACAAAAGGCACTTAGATTATCAGTAAGGAACTCACCAAAATGAAAACAAAAATCAAAGACAAGGATTTGCACTTGTGTGGCACTTAATGCCATCACAAACCCAAACTGTCCATTTTGGGAAATGATACTGAGATCTTACAGGAGGGATTGATAAAATGACATGTACAAAGCTTAACAACTTAATTCGAGGCTTAGCTTCACATTTTACAAGCTACTTAGGACGTACTAAACAGCTCCGTTGCTCCCAGCAAACCTTTGAAATGTAACAAGCAGATAGCCTAAGGGTTAAATAAAACGGCCTTTGCCCTTGTGAGAATTTATTTCTTTTCCGCAGGACTTTGGCACACAATTTTGTTCCCCCCCTCTCCGCCCCTTTTCTCTTGGCTGCACTCAGATGATGTCAGCACAGCAGGAATATTGATAATTTAGGATGAACCTTCTCACTGACAGGTCCCCCCCCATCCTTCTCTGCTGTTCTCTGTGAGAGGGTACAAAGAGATGGAGATATCAGGAAAAGGCTTCCCCATGGAGCTCCCACCTTCTCCACATGGAAAAGGTGAGAATGGAACTCGAAGCTTTGCAGCAGCAGCTGGACCAGCTGTGCCTCCTCTTCCTGCTCCACACAGCACCTGCTCTCCGGCTCACTCTGCCTTCCCCCAGCCCAGCCCAACCACAGAGAAATCCAAGGTTTCCATGTGCTGGGAATCCTCACAGGGTTCATTACAGAGGTGTAGGATCCAATGGATTATGCTTTTGGGAATTTCCTAGGAAGCAACTTATAAGCACATCACACAAATTCTTATTTACACTCAGTTCTAATGCACCAATGCAACTCATCAGGCTTTCTGTTGTGGTTTTAAACATCTTTTGAGATATGAAAACTCTCTAGTTTTAAAATAAAACAAAAAAAATGGAAAATGACTAGGTCAAAACCAGAACATCTAAAGAAGTTCTTAAAAATTAAATAGACAACATGACCCAAAGACAGCTATCAGTTCTGTAAAATTAAAAGCAGACAAAAGAATTGTTAAGCCAAGTTTGTGAATATTGACAAGACATTAAAAAAAACCTTTGCTTTCTCCTCTATACACTTTTTTTCCCCTCTAGAGGCAATTTTCATCTTTTCCTCTGTATGGAACCAACATCCATTGTATGAAAAGACTGTTTTAATCAAAATTACTTCTTAAACAAGTCTATTTAATAAAAATTCATTGTTTTAATCTAGTAAGTGTAATATTAATGAAAACTAAGTCAAGTCTCTATTATTTAGTTAGTGATACTGGTCAGCAGCTTATACAGCTAGCTCTCTTAAGGCTGAATGTATTTTAAAACACAACTACGAACTCAGTGACACTTGCTAAAGCAACAAACAACAGTCAGGCCAACAGCATTGATTTGATGTGAATGACACACCACCCCTGGAACATTCACATCATCTTATGCAATAATGAAACTCATAACAAATGGAATTAGGATATGTAACAGGTTTAATATAATATTATTGGTTAATAAAAATCAATGTAACTTCGAGTGAGCAAGCAACTTGCATGCTGGAAGAATATGCTTTATCTGACAGTTTTACTTTTAAGCTCTCTTAATATACATGTTTTGAAAAGAACTAATGAAAATAACCAAGGACAAAACAGATGTGATACTGCAGGAGGATTTCTTTTTTTTTTCCTGTATTACACTTCAAAATATGCAATCCTATCTCAGTTTGGTCAGTAGGACTCCTGTCTCAGTGCACAATTTCAGAACTCAGAACAACAGGCAATTTAGGTAGTACCACTGCAGCATGCACTCAGTTCTTGAAAGTTCAAGTTTTTAATAAATAAAGAGCTGAATTCTTGCAGCTGTTAAGGAAAGACTGGAAATACAATCCAAGTTTTCCACAGATCAACAAAAAACTCAATCTGCAATGACATCCACCAGAAAAAAAATAAATCTGAGTCCTCTGAGCTTCTTCCCTCACCCAGACTTCTCATCCAGACACCCTCAGACAGCAGGAGAGGCATTGATGCCTTTCATCTCCCGTCTGAACTCTCTTCTTCAGATGAAACCAATTTCTTGGACCTCTTCCAGAACACAACCCCACAGATCTCCTAATGCTTCTCAGCCTCACTACTTGCAAATGCATTGAAGCAACAGACCAAACTCTAATTTGCACCTTTAAGAGCCTCCCCATTGGAAGTCTGTGTCCAGCAGTGTAGCTGAGCAGCTCAAAGCACCTTTCCCCTAACAAATTTATGTATTCCAACAACCAAATCCACAAAGGACTGCCTTCTCTCCTACCAGGATCTCCCAGCAATCATTCTCAAGCTAACTGCCTTAGAAACAAGCCACACAGGCTGGTTCTCAGGGTCTGCCTGCCCTCCTGACTAGGCAGTGCTCCCCATTTAGGGAAAAGTTGGTTGCTGCTTAACAAATTTATTTTTATTTCTTGCCTGCAACCTTTGTGTACAAAGTGTGTGGCACTGGGACACAGAGAAGAAAAACAATTAATTGGTGATCCAGTCATGGCCCTAGATAATCTCTTGAAACTGTTTATCCTGAGACATTTTATCTCTGGACACTAATCATTAAGAGACTGAAAAAAAATGAAAGCAATTTATTATGAAGCAAAACCACTGAAACATGCTTGATAAAAATAGCAGCACAGACCTCTCCCACATCTGTCAGAGTAACTAATGCAAAAAAACAAACAAACAAACAAAAAAAACAAACAGCAAAAAGCTAGAGTCTCAAAACAAAAAGCAACAGGTCTGAGCCAAAGAGGAGTGTGTACATCTCGGGCTTGCAGACCTCACCTGCACCTCTCGGCTACTGATGTTTGCCTTCCATAAAAGCGATGCTTTACCTGCAGGTGGCTCCAGTCCTCCTTTAAATGTGTTTTTGGATTGGATTTTCTCATCTGTCATCTTCCCCTGCCAAATACAGCGGCTGGGCTGTGGGAGGGGTGGTGGGATCCTTTGGGAGATGACACCACAGTGTAGTTGAGCACAGCGACTCTGTCACAGCAGAGTTCTGTCCCTCCCCTCCCTGCCAAGGATGGTAAGAAAAGCACAACAGTACCCCCCCTACACCTCGCGTATCACATACACCAGTCACTTCTGGGTTATGAACAGCATGTTAACACTTACATTTCTTTAGAAGTCTTTCCTTCCCTAACTCTTCTTTTTCCAGATCTGGTACCATCTCAAATTGCCGATTACCTACAAAGCCTCCACTGGATCAGGGCAGCATGCTCAAACTTCTCCTAATGGTTTAAATTCAGATTTCTTAAACTCAGAGAATCAAATGAAGCCACACTCCTCTGGTGAGACAACAAGGAAGGTGATTTTGGTTCTGTTTACTGAACTCTAAGGGAGAGGAAAGGAGAATTTACTTTCCCTCTGCAGGGAACTGCTGTGGTCCGAGGCTGACAGAGCTGGGTCAGATGTCCCTCCCCGGCTGTGCTAGGTAGCTGTGCTGGAGTTATGGTCATCTAAGGTCAGAAACAAGACAAGCAACAATAATGGCTGTCATTAGCTCAAATTACAAGTTTAATAAAAAAATGCTTTGGCAAACAAGCTGTGATTATCAACATATTTCTCATTCCTCCTGCAGCTAAGAAACTGTCACTGGAATTTCAGTCCTGTGTCCCACACAGCAATGTTTAATGCTCTTTCACTTTCCCCTATCGACTTCCAAAAATGCATACTTTCATACACAGGCTAAATCTTGACATTTAGAAGCTTTCAGAATCAAGATCTTCTCAAAATCCAATATGAAAAGCATTTGGGCCCCTCAAGACACATTGCTGGCAGTCGAATCTGTGGTTGCTGGCAGCAGTGCTCTGTGACAGAGTAATAACCACAGTGTATGACTACATACATTATTCACACTAAAGTAATATTATCAATTACAATCAGAATTCATAAAGCTCCACAAACCACCAAGATGATTTAATTGCCATTGTCCATTCTAATATTTACAAGCTAATGCTTCACAAAATGAGTGGGATATAGTCAAGTAGCATCACAGCTACTTCCTGGGGAGGGAGTAGCTAAAGCACTCCTAACTTTTATGTTATAGTTGAAGGGTGCTGACAGTTTTAACCTACATCCTTTTATTCAGAAAGACTTCTAATCCTGAATCTGAGTTCTTTGTTTTAAATCAGGGCTGTATTGATTAACTGTGAGACCGACCGTATCTCAGCAGTGGCTGAGTCGGGCATCCACCGTGGAATTAGGACAGTTAAACACTGGAATCGATCCTCTCATTGTAAAGCCACGGCTGCTGTGGCAAGCAGTTTCTCTAAGCTATTAATTTTATTATTAGCACACCTGGAGACATTGTTTCCCTGAGGGGAAAAGCAATTCAATTGTGTGTGCTGCAACAACTAGTGGCATATGATCAATGAGACAGCTGGGACCACAAGCCTTCTCCTGGAGCTCGGGGTGGCTGTGACAAAGTAGTTTGTAAAACAGTGACGATACAAACTAATATTGCTTTGTTTTATGCACCTCATTGTAAGCACATAGAGTGCTTGCAGTTTCCAGGGTCTGGTACTTTTAAGCCTTTTTGGAGTAGTTCACCAGCCTCAACCTTCTGAAGGTCTTGCTCTGTGATATCTGATACCAGTTGATGGTCATCATCTTTTACCTGACCACTGGCTCCTTCCATCCCTCCTCTGTGCCCCCAGGGGAGGAATACACCGCTCTCCCTTGAAAGGCAGCAGAAACACGTGTTTAACACAGAGGAGAAAGACTACATGAGTTTCTACACATTTAGTTTTACTCCATCAGCACGTTAACAATGAAAACACACAAAGCCTGATAGCTGGTGCTTTGCTTCCAGGCCTATTTACTGACACGTCTAGAAAACTCCCAGCAATACCTGAAATTTAGTCAATATTTAAGTAAAAGGGTCAGTAGAAATTACCAAGAAAGGTGGATAAAACATGAACCACTCACATAGCACAAGTATATATTAACAAAGCACCAACAGTTCCACAATACCCAAAAAACCCCACCAAACCTCACATCAGAAGAACAATCAACCAAACCCCCCAGGAAAATCAGCTCCAGCACCTCTTGCAAACCTTTTAAGATGCTGTGGAATCTTCTCATGTTTTTTCCGAATCTCCACTGTAGCAAAAGCAAGCTCTGTTTTGTGAAACTCTGCATGTAACACATGCAAAGACTTCAAGCTAACACAAATACTCAGCCTTTAAGACTTCCTCATAATTCTATGACAGTTGGTTCTCAGATTACTTTCCAATTTGATTATTGATTCTGTTTTTATCTTATAATATTGAATTGCTGAATAGAAATAAAATCCCTACCATCCATCAGCAGGTATGCTACACCTCAGGGAGCAGAAAGAGAAACCAAAACATGAATGACTTGCCGGAAAATCCAGAGCTATTGGACTTAAAATTAGAAATTAATTCCAAGTTTGCTTATAAGATGCTTCTCCTACCATTTCCAGATGTTGTAAAGTCTTATTTTAAAAACCAAACCACTGCAGAGCAGCAATTTAACAGAAAATTCTACTGTTTTTCAAAAGAACAAATTATTTTTTTCCATAAGTTAATCTAGTCCTTCCATAATTATTGAAAAACAATTACTGTCTGAAAAGTCCTCTCTTACCCCTCACTCCAAATCACAAACTCTACAGGCTTATTTTAATTTCACAGGCATCAAAAATGCAGCTAAAATAAAAATCAACTTTCTCTATTCTAACTACATGTTCTGAAGTAAGGCTTTATTTGTTGCACAATCCAGATGTACAAGAAATCATTAGAAACTCCATCAAACATGAAATTGTTAGTTTTTAAGTTCCATGCCACATCTTTTTTTTCTTCCTACTATTTCTTCCTCTAGTATTTGGCCTAATGTCATCTAAGATGATGCAGAAACAGCTATTGAGTCTCTCATTTTACTGCCTGCTCCTTTTGGGTTTTGTACAATTGATTGATAGTTGGTCATCAGCAATTATCCACTAAACTCCATCTGACATTCTGGGGCCTTTTACAACATCAGGGTAAATGCCAAATATTCAGGTTGTGCTTGCACATACTTCCCCAAAGGAAGGGAAAGAAAATTTATTGTCTTTTACAATTTATATTTTATATCTGCCTTGATGTAGGAATTCTTTTGTTGTTTCAAAACAAAAACAAAAAAAAAAAAAAAAAAGAAAATGCTCTATCAGCATTCATCATTCTGTGTGCTTTTCTGAAAGGATGAATTCCTTTCTAACTGCAATTATCATCATCATCTGATAAAGGTTGAGTCTGTGCAAACTGCACCACACATGATAAAACCCTACGGCTCAGTCCAAATCATCATAAGGCAGAACAGTATAAGAAAAGAGCATTAAAAAAACCCTGACCAACAGGGCAGGCTCAGCCACCGCCTTCCTCAGTGTGTCACCACTGACTCTCCTCTGGAGCGAGTACCAGCCATCATTAGACCTCAGCTCTTATTAATTCCAAGTGTGACTGCCTAAGGCTGGAGGGACACCAGGGCTCTGGGTGAAGCTGCACACACACATGACCTGCTGGCACTGAGCCACCTTCAGTGACTGCCCCGAAGGAGCCCACCCACAACATTTCATCACCAGGCTCACTCTGCCCAGGGCCTTGCAAACTACTCCCCGAGTAGGTAAGTAATAAGGAAAGAAAAATACTAAAATAAGAACATTCAGGCATCTCTAAGAGCAGTAGATGAGCAGGAGTGTATGTGCTGCTGGTTTCCAGCCAGAATTAGTCCAGGCTTAGTCCCCAAGACCCTGCTAAAAGCTGGTTTGCACTCTGGAATCTCCCTTTGTGCAGCTCCTGGGAGCACCCCAGATGCAGTGAGGTTTATGACAAGGTTTTTTTGAATGCAGAAAGGAGTCATGCAGTGGCTGTGCTCTCTGACCTACAAGCTACTGTCACACCAGGGTGCTCAGCTCCACCAAAGGGAAAGGCATGCACTCCTCTGGAAGGTGCTCCAGAGCTGCATCTCCTCCTCCCTTGTAGTGTGCAATACCCCAAAAAACAAAGATACAGTCCCCTCTGTACTTCTTTACCCAAACACAACACTCAGTAATTGCTCATTAAGTTGGAACAGTGACACCAGACTTGGTGGAAAAGCTGTGCTGGGAGAGCAGCCACTCATGGCCTGCTGTCATTATGGGAGAACAGAGACAATCCTGCAGACGAGAGCAGGGGAGTGACACAGAAGCAGGAAAGCTTTGTGACCAGGAGGACAGAGATGGTGTGCAGCTCCATGACAATGCACTGCAGTGACCTTTAATGCCACACTTGGTCCTCCAGGTGGGATTCTGCAACTCAACTGTATTCAAACCTTTCTTGGCCCATCTTGCTGTTCCACAGGCTGGTCATCAAGGACAACAATACTCTATGCTGTCTAATTTCCATTCCAGATTTTGATGAGAAAACACTGATTCCAAATACAATGAAAATCCTAGTTTTTAATGATGATTTAATATGTTTAAAATTAACCCATCATTATTGCCACTTGTGCACTACACTACTGCTACTTGTGCCTGCTGTATCCATGTCTAATTTGTGCAATCAGGAAATGAAGAGACTTGGGATTCACTACTCTGATGCCGACAAGATTGGTCACAGAACGTTTTGAGTCATATTTCCCAGATCGATCCGAGTCCCTCAATGACTAACCATGGAAACCAGGTATCCTAATCAAGCAGATACTGTAACAGAACCAAGACATAACATTTATTCTTCAGCTTCCACTGTTTTCTAAAGGTGAAATAAAGTAACCCCTTTGTCATTCACCTTATGCACAGAGAAACAAAGGGTGGGGTTCTCTGTGGGTCTAGAAACACCTTCTAGCTGTTTTAGTTACTTGAACTTAGAGATCCCTGATTCAAGGAGAATTTTTACTGCACAGAAAAACTACGAGATCCCTTCATTTCAGTAGATTTGAGATTGCATAGTCCTATAGCCAAATAAAAATCTTTTAACACCAAACTCGAGCAGCAGACTCAGTACGATCTCCTACACAGATCCTACAAATAGTATCTGGCCACTCAAACTAGGATTAAAGGCAGAACAGTTTCACAGCTGTGTTTTACAGGACTCTTTTCCTGGTGCCTAGAAACTTATTCTCTATTTTGTTTTCTAACCCACCACACTGCCAGAAATGGCCCCAAGCACGCAATTCACTCCCTTTGTTAAAATACTAATGAACATGCATTTGCTAGATTCCTTTCTGTTTGACTGCCATCACCTTCCAATGTTTGAACCAATCTGGTAAGTCAGGCACAAACTCATAAAAATGCAGCTTTGTTTTCCAAAGAAACTGGTAACCATTTTCCTGAGTTCTCTCAGAATGCAGTATTACTGGACAACACACTCATGAGACAAAGTATTAACTAAGTCCCAGGCCAAAATACATATGCAAATTAGGGAAATATTTGAGTTATGATAAAAAAGTGAAATACTGAAATAGAGATGACTTTTTTTCCCCCCCATTTCCTAGTATATGCCCCAGGAAGATCAAGAGAGAGCAGAGGGATGTGCTGGCCCTGCCAGCAGCCAACACCACTGACACACAGTTCTCATCTTTACTGGCACCTCCTTGTTCCAATACAAAGCCCTTGTACTACCTTGGTCAATGGAAGACAAAATATAAACTACTCATCAGTGTAGAGATTTGTTGCACCTGATAACATTAACATTTGAGTAACTGCAAAAGAACATAAAAATCAAGAAAACACCACCCCACCATATTTTTAGAGCTCTCCTAATGTTACCTTAGTTTTCACCTGTTTTATTCACCTTAGTTTTACCATATTATTAAAGTACAGAGATGGAGAGAACAACATATTAAAGAAACCAGATGTTCTATATAAGGTATGTTTAGAGACATCTTTTTTAAGATTAAGAAAGAAATGCACGAAATTTTGCAAACATGAGAAACAGTTTGGAATCCTGTGAGTATTACAAAATTACTATTATTAACAACAAATACTCATACATAATTTTTTACTTATCTGTGTGTTTCCTCCCTGGTTCTACAATGAATTCTCCCTGGATTTCAAAGCACACTCTAATGTTGCAGCAATATGTCTTTGAGGAAAAGACTTAGAGAAGTAATTTCTGCTGAAATGTTGCAAGTGCTGCCCTGACTGACAAGTTGAGTATGCATAATTCAGAGACTAGAGCAGCCTGAACTAAAGAGTACTTGGATGGATGTAGGAAACAGACAGTGTGTGAAAGACTAGGATAATAATTTTTGTATTAAAACCAAACAGACATAAGAGAAAAAGACAAACATCCTATATAACTAACTGAAAGGGACACTCAAGCCAAGGAAAGTAAATCCTGGCATAAATATTCTGCATGAAAAGTCTGATGTGACTGTGTGCTTACTTGTGCTCCATGAAGATATTGGACAGTTTATCCACACGTGACAAGAAACATTAGATGTAGTCTAAGAATATGATCAGTCAGTCACAGCAGATGACTTGTGAAAACAGCCTGACTGACCCTGCAGTAGTAGTGATGTGCCCTTGCCTGAAATGCAGGAAGCTGCCTAAGCATACAGCTCTGGGACATCTCTGCATACCTCAGATGAGGCAGCTCTTCCCTCTGGATCCACCAAGGCACACAGTTACACAACTGCCTTGGTCCTGACTGCAGCAATTCTGCTCTTCCACTTGTAAACCACCTTTTCATTCCATGTTGCTTTTGCTGTTTCCTACAGATCTAATTTACCTGAGGTACAGCAAAAAAGCTGACATCAAGGTACTCCTCTCCCCCTAAAATAGAACCTATATTTTAGGCATATTAAAGCTTAAACACCATAGTTTCCACTTAAGAGTGCTTCTATCTTTTTTTCATAACTTTTTGGTCTATTTTACTTCATTAAGGTCTAAAATACTAATACAAATCTTTTCCTGTCACTGAAAAGCAAACATGCTTAGGATGTACGTGGACAGTTGCTTAGGAAGTCCAAGAATTACTACACTGTAGTTAAGAACAAGAAGCAAAGTATTAAACAGGTAGGGAATTTAGACCAAAACTAATTTCACAAGCTGGAATTTGTCCAAGACAATGTATTTAACACCTTTACTCCTGTGAGCAGTGAGTTCTTTAATGGCCACAAGTGGCCAAGACCTCAGTGTTAGATCTCACCTGATAGACAGGATAATGAGATGTCCACCACTACCAGGCTTTGCTCAGATTGACAGCCACTGTTCCATAATATTTCCACATCTCCAGTCCCTAATGGAACCAAATAGCAAAGCTGTGCAAAAATGATAATATGGACCTTTCTTTCCCCATCCAAATCTCAAAAGCAGCTTGACTCAGGGTCAGGATGAACTTTAAGTGTAGGCACACATCAGTTCTTTTACCTGGTCTGTATTTTGCAATTCTTGACATGCAAACACACAGATGTACCTCTCTGAAAGCCACCACACCAGGAAACCAAAGCATTCTGTCAATATATCATGACTCTAAAATATTATTTACACAAGTTTAAAGGACTATTATTACATGTCTACATAAAAGGATAATACATACACAATAGATTGGAATGTCTCTAAAGGATATGCCTTGTGCTGCCTATAAATAATTCAGATTAAAAAAAAAAACAGTTAACCAGAATATTGGAACAGAAAAAGTACTCAGAATGCTTCTCTGAAACACGTCTGCCATTGATCCAGTGACTACCAGCTCTCAATTTATCAAGAAATCATTCATATTTTTTTTTTCCACATGATAAGCAATAATTAAAAATTGAGCCTAAACATAACTCTATGTAAAGTGCACCACTTAAACACACAGCTGAAGCACTGACCATGGCTCTGGAACAACCTGGGCGCAGAAGTGCCTAACTTGTGGAACATGTGCTGCCTCCAGTCTGCTGGAATTATTCATCTCAGCCCATGCCCCTCACTTAGGAGGCTTTTCTCCAGGACAAAGAAGGTCAGAAGTACAGATTAATGGACTGGCACCACTACCTGCCTGAGCACAAGTGACAATGGTCACTGCAGCATCTTCCTGAGAGGCGACAACAAGGAGCCTCTGGCAAACAGCGTGCCTGGGAACAGGATGGACAAGACTGCTGGTGCCACCTCTGTGCCCCCAGCTCCTGTCCTTCCCAAACACACAAGGTGTGCAGTGCCTGCCACGCGCACACCCACAGTACACCAGGCACTCGAAGGTGGGACAATCGCCTGTCATGGATTAGCAAGACCGCTCGTGTGTGGCTTGCTGAAAGGCTCTGAGGGATGAAGAAACCACTGCACATGACCAAATCCAGGTAATAACAACACAGTGCATTTTTTCCTTTAAAACTTGAATTTTTTAATTTGAGCAACTGTACCACATTGTGACTATGTTGTATTGTATGACTGTTTTGTGCAGGGGTACTAAAACTTTTTTGTTAAAATTACCACATAATAAGTCTTTATCCCAAGTCTCAATGTAGTTTAGTAATTCTGAAAAGCATATGGGGTTTTCATTTACTTAATCTTACTTTTCAAGCACAGTCCTATTAAGCAGCTTACCCAAACCATTTTGGTAAAGGCAACAACTGTTCCAGTTGGAGTTCACCCATCCAAGCTCCCCATTTGCCTTTTTTAAAACTCCATAAATATTCTTGATGACATTTCACAGGTAGATAAACAAACTTAGAAAGAGACAACAGTCATTCATTGTTTATAAACACTGGTAAAAAATAATATATCCTCAGGAACACTTCTCACCTAAGTGCCCACACTTGAGAGCAGTGTTTGTAAGCAAATTTTGATGTTTGCTACCAACCACCCTCCAACAAGTTCCAGCTATCTAAACTAACAAGGAACTTATCTTCCAACTACATCTTGCATTTTAAGCCAATCTCTCTCCAGTCCACCCTCCTAGGCCTGGGTTCATGCTCAGACTTTAATTCCACCAGAACTTATCAGACCTGCAATCTGGATCATCAAAAAAAAAAAAAAAAA